>PVIU01001787.1:0-20249 GCA_004026605.1 Ondatra zibethicus
ATCTAAATAAAATACTTTCCTTATCATGTTAGAGACAGAATGAGAGCATTAGATATAATACCTGGAAATTGACATGTATATAGATCTGAGGGCCGGTTTTTACCCATCCCCTCTTACCTGTGTTTCTGTCTGTCATCTTTTATCAGCTGTGTGTCAGTCCCTGGTTTTGATTGTTAGGGATTGCCATAATTATCAGGCCTCCCTTCCTTGCTGAGAACAACTCCCACTGTTACAAAACCATTGCCTTCTTCCAAATACCATAATTCAGGATTAAATCACACCTCGTTTCAATGCCATGGTACAGGGATGTATAATATTTGATGTTTGTTTAGATAGTTTACTAATGAAATCCTTCACATTGGGGCCAATCTCAAGGAAAGGTGAGCTTTCCAGAACCCTGAAATGAAAGTTTATTTTATCACTTTTTAAACAAATGCAGGATTTTCTTAACTTCTCCATGCCATCTTAGCCTATGGTTCTGGCCTGCATTGTGACTGAAATCAAGAGCAGAAGTTCACAGTGAAGGGTTTAAGCTCAGAGGGAGAAAGGGCATTGAGAAGAGATGTATGAAAGAGATGTGGAAGGGGTGGGCAGGGTCACTGTCCGGCTACAGGGCCAGAAACTCAGGAATTAGGGGCAAAAAGTAGCATCTGACTTCCGAAAGCACACACATTTTATACAACCACTGGTGTCAGCAGCAGGGGCAGGCTGTGGGGCTGTGAAAGCAGCTTCATCTTCATAGTACCGACTCACAGAGCATCTGCTCCCCACTGAGGCATACAAGTGAGGCATCAAACTAACTCTAAAGCCTTAGAGTGTGCACTGACGGGGTTGGGGTCCGACTGGCGACAGTCTGGGCAGGGTTAAAACTTTAATTTTGTATTGACTCACTGCAACCGTATTGTCTGAAAATGTTTCCAAATATGATCTTTTATTTCAAGGGAAGACATTTGTGGAGCTAAAGAGAAATGTGACACATTAGGTAAGTTCTTTCATCAATTAAACTTAGTTTATTGATTATTTAGTGAAATATCTAAAGCTACATTTAAAGTTTCCCTGTTTCGTTTGAATGATTTTGATGTGTGGTTTTGGTAAGTAACTGTCTCTTACTTCTTTGATTCTGCCTCTGAATTTTGTAGAAAAACAATAACTAATATTTAGTTGTTACTAAATACTAAGTGCTATGCATGGCGTGGTACTCAGTGTGCTTTTGTGTATGGCAGATAATAAACAGTAACCCATAAGCCATCTTGAAGACTGTAGTGTAGAGCCATGAACCCGTCACCAGGTCCAAATATGACAGCTAGAACTTGGTTTCTCTTATAGCGGACCTGTGTTCAGTCCTCATTGTATGTCTCCGCCTTTCCTGATGAGGTGACCAATGCCAAGAATTTTAGCCTCGTCAATTTCTTCAAACTTTTGAAACGCAACAGTCCCTATATAATGCCTTTCTAAACATGGCAGTGTTTACTTTCTTCATTTTTAACTTTGTAGCTGTGGTTATACCTTTCCACTTCTGCATAACATTTCAGGCACACTCTTAGACCAATGTCCTGTTAGGAAAGTGGAACTAATCACTTTTCTGTTGAGTTTCTAGGTTGTTCATTGTGCTACTGAGGGGTGAGCATCCCTGATCTAAAATGCCCATGTGACATTTAAAAAGTTTCAGATCCTCAAGAGTTTTGAAGATTGGACTTTCGATGCATTCTATGTAAATATCCCAAATTTGAAAACCTCTGAAACTGAAGTACTGTGGTACAACTAGTTTAGATGACATATAAATCTTTTTGTTTGTTTTTTGCTTTTTGTTTGTTTGTTTGGTTTTGGTTTTTGGTTTTTCAAGACAGGGTTTCTCTGTAGCATTTTGGAGCCTGTGCTGGAACTAGCTCTTTTAGACCAAGCTGGTCTTGAACTCACAGAGATCTACCTGCTTCTGCTTCCCAAGTGCTGGGGTTAAAGGCATGTGCCACCACTGCCTGGCTCATACAAATCATTTTTAAGGTGATCTCATCAACGTATGTCTCGTACTCTTTGCCAGTAAGATATAAGCATGTAGCAGTGATCAAGCACATTCAGATGCTTGACCATAGGAGATGTAAACATCCCTTGGGTTCTTCCCTTGTTGATAGAGGTTACCTTCAGATTTCTCAGCCTTTGCCAATCTAAAAGGAATGGATTTTTCAGTTTGCTGATTGCTAAGAAGTTTGAACATGTTTTTCTGTATCTACCAGCCATTGACGCTTACTTTCTGCAGGAATGAAGTAACTGGAGGTAACACCGTAACCTTTTGCTCTAGCATTTGTTTCCTGTAACCACGTTCAAACAGTCCCTATTACTTCTACACATCAGACCCTTCACGGGTTTTAAGACTTGCGAATATTTGACTGCTCTGTGCTTTGTTTTAGGGCATATGTGTAAGAACATGATTTTATCGAATTTATGAACCTCCTATATTTAGCATTTCCATATCTTAATCCTTCTGTGACTCAATGTTTAAACACATTATTGTCTTAAAAATAAATACTTAAAATTTAATTATCTTGTGTTTAAGTCACTAATTCATGGGAGTGTGTATAGTTTTCTTATATATTTTTTTCTATTTGGAAACCACATGATGAGTAATTCCCCTCTTTTCTTTAGGACCCACAAATTCCCTCTTAGGACCCATAATGACCAGTTTTCCTTAGGATCCATAATCCTCTCTTTTCCTTAGTACCCACAATGTCCTGCGTTAAATCACACCTCTTTAACTGCATATTGTGCCTTTATTTCATCACTCTACCTGTCTGACTCACATAGCTCAATGATGTTTTCACTGTTAAGGTATGGGACAATTGTCTATATTCTGTCAGTTATGTTTTAAATAAACGCTGATTGGCCAGTAGCCAGGCTTAGATGGGATAAGCAGACAGGAAGTAGAGGTGGGTCAATGAGAACAGGAGAATTCTGGGAAGAGGGAAGCTCCCTCTGCAGTCCTGTCCCAACCACAGAAGAAGGAAGATGTGAATGCCCCACTGAAAAAGGTACCAAGCCATGTGGCTAACATAGATAAGAATAATGGGTTAATATAAGTTATAAGAGTTAATAAGAAGCCTGAGCTAATGGGCCAATCAGTTTATAACTAATATAGACCTCTGCCCAGATGTCCAAGTTCTATATCTAGAACAGATTCAAGACTGCTGCCTGAGATGATCAAGCCTCACAAGATACTCAAGTCAGGACTTGATCATAATACTAAATTTTCTTTAGGTCCCTATAAGATTATCAGCACCCCCAACCAGCAGGAAGTAGCTGGAAAACTATTCCCACAATCCCAAAAATGAACTATGGATATTTTCCTTTGTTTAAAAAAAAGAGGGGGAAGTGGTGTGGGACAATTGTTTATATTCTGTCAATTATATTTTAAATAAACACTGATTGGCCAGTAGCCAGGCAGGAAATATAGACGGGACAACCAGACAGGAAGTAGAGGCAGTACAAGGAGAACAGGAGAATTCTGGCAAGAGGGAAGCTTCCTCTGCAGTCCTGTCCAGACACGGAAGAAGCAAGATGTGACTACGCCACTGGAAAAGGTACTGAGCCATGTGGCTAATATAGATAAGAATAATGGGCTAATGTAAGTTATAAGAGTTAATAAAGAAGCCTGAGCTAATGGGCCAATCAGTTTATGATTAATGTAGACCTCTGTGTAATTTCTTTAGGACTTAATGACTGCGGGAACCGGCCAGGACAAAAACCTCAGACAACACCGTTATTCTCTATAAACATTGATAGAATATATGCCTCTAGATTATTTTTATTATTGCTGCTTTTAAATTCATAATTTTTTATTTTTTGAAATTATATCAATCCCCCCTTCCTTTTATTCCCTTCAACACCTCCTGTGCAAGTCCCTTTGCTCTCTTAAATTCATGCCTTCTGTTTCTTTAATTGTGGTTGTGTGTGTGCGTGTGAATGCATGTGTGTGTGTGTGTGTGTGTGTGTGTGCACACGTGTTGATGAGACTTCATGGATATGGCCTTTCTGACATTTCTTGGAGACACAATCTCACAGTAAACTTCCTATTTCCCTGACTCTTACGATCTTTCGACCCCTCTTCCACAGTGATCTTGGCACCTTAGGTGCATACACTGCTGTTTTATGTATTAGTGGGACTGGGCACTGCATGGCATACACTGCTGGTTTATGTATTAGTGGGACTGGGCACTGCATGGCATACACTGCTGGTTTATGTATTAGTGGGACTGGGCACTGTATGGCCATTTGTTCTCTGTGCATTGATCAGTTTCGGTTTCCTGTAAGAGTCCCTGTCTGTTGCGAAGAGAAGTTTCTTTGATGAGTGGGTGAGACTTATACTCTTTGGGTAAAAGAACAAATATTTAGAATATAGTTGGGAATTATGTTGATTTAGTAAAGTGGTGACTAGTTTTCCACTACCAGACATACGTCATTTCCCCCCTTGTTGAGTGGGCCTAAAGTCCAATATGGAGCTGTTGGTTAATGCCAAGTAACCACTATGAACACACTGTTGCACACTTAGGGTCTCGTGTCATTCTGGTTGTCATGGTTCTTATGCTTCATAGCTGGGTAGGACTATTGGTTGCTTCTCTGCCTTGGAAGCTTATATGGTCCCTGCCTGTACCAAGAAAGCTACTCCCCAGGCAGGAGGCTTTCAGATCAGATCCAACTGGGGTCCTTCAGATCCTGTGTCTGAAGAGCATCTGTTCACCTAGGGTTTTCTTCCACTTCTGGGGGTCAACCAAGGGCAACAGCAATAGCCTATTATGTTTTGGGGGTCTCTTGGACGACCCTGAACAACAGCTCAGAAAGAGGCTTCTCATGCTTGGTGCTGGAATTTTTGTTAGATTGTCAATGACTCTTGGGGAGGGCATTGTCAGTTCAGATGAGAAAATTTCAATTGAAGTACATATGTGTATGTGTACACACACATAGAGGTATTATATGTAATTTTAGGTTGAACAATGTGATTCTTTATGACTCTTTTTAGACATCCTTACTGTTATTTTACCCTCTTCCCTCCCTCTTCTGTAACTATCTACCTCTCCTCTCCTTAATCAAAGCCCATCTTCCTTTTCCTGTTTTTCCCTTTACTTTGGCTATCCTTGGTCCTTTGTTTATTCAAAAAAATGTAAACCATGATGTTATGTCCTCATATTAAAGTTTTCATTTAAGTAAAACTATTTGACTGCTTTGCAATAATATATATTATTTTTTTCAAATTTATATGTTTATATCATGTCTGTATACACAGTAGATATTTCAACTTTCTCTTGTTGGGTAGTCACTAAATACATCTTTCTCTCCAATTCTGCAGTGCCCAACCAGGAGGACTAGCTAACTTTCTCTAACACTCTCTCTTAAGCCAATGATGCAGAGACCAGTTTACCTTTGTCCAGCTGATCCTATGTAGTATCTATTGCTTTATTTCTGTCATTGTGTAAACCTTGCACATCAGACAGCATTATTTTACATCAATTTCAAGAGTTTGTATCCAAATTTATCCAGTTTTCATCACTTCTTTTACCTCGGACCGTGTGGTGTGGTATGTGTGTGTGTGTGTGTGTGTGTGTGTGTGTGTGTGTGTGATGTATGATGTGTATATATGAGTGATATGAGTGTATGGGAGTATTTGCTCCAACACTCTTGAGAGAGTATCTACCATTGAACCTGAAGTAGCCAGCAAGTCCCAGTAATCCTCTTTCCTTTACCCCAACAGTGCTAGGGTTACAAGTGCACATGACCTCAAAGGTGTCTGTGATGGTTTGTTAGGATGGGTGCTGGGGGTTTGAACTCAGGTCCTCGTGCTTGGACAGCAAGCACTTATGCCCAAGGCTGCATCTACCCACATCCAAAACTTGTTCTTGACATCATTTTCCTTTCTCCCTGTCCCGTGAATTACAGCCTGTAAAGTGTTTTTAGTGTAGGTGTTGGTGGCAAATAGTCTTTCTTGATTTTTTTTACATTTCCATTTGAAATCTAATTGGGTCTCTGTTTTAAGTTGACATCTTCTCTGTGTTTATATTATTATTTTATTTTTTGACTTTTGTTGTTTAGAATTATACTCTGTTTAGTTATAAGTCTTTTTAGATTTATTTTTATGTGTATGAATATTTTGTCTGCATTTATGTATGTGCACCATATATATTCTTGGTGCCCACAGAGGTCAGACCAGGGCTTTAGATCCCCTGGAACTGAAGTTACAGGTGGCTGTGAGCTGCTCTGTGGGGCCTGGAATCAAACTCAAGTCATCTGTAAGAGTAACAGGTGCTATAAACCATTGAGCCATCACTCTAGACCCAGCTATAAAAATTTTAATGTGTGTGTATATATGCATAAAATTTATGTGTATCAGTGTTTTTCCTGCAAGTATGTCTGTGCACCACACACATGACTGGTGCCCTTAGGGATCAGATGATGATGTTGCATCCCCTAGAACTGGAGGTACAGATGCTTGTAACCCACTGTATAGGAGCTAGGAATTGAACCAAAGTTCTTTGGAAGAGCAACCAGTGCTTTTAACTGCTGAGCCAATGCTCCAGTTTGTCTTTTATCCTAACACAAGGGACCTTGATAAAATTGGGGCTCATGCTCCCTTCTGTTTTGGGTAGCTTTGAGAGATTTCAACATCAGCTTGCGTGAATCTAGGCACAAGGTACTTATTAGCTGCTTGGTACCACAGTGCTAACCATTTGCTTCAGATTTTGTTGGTATGTATTTGTGGCCTGACAGGGCAATTTTATGGCCAATTTTCTAATCATATAAAACATAAAGGCTTGCAAGTAAAGCATTCATTTTAGAATGTGCACTTTTGAAGATCACACATAAAGTCAGGAGGTAAAGGAATCAGTTTTGCATTCTAAATATCAGCTCAGCTCTGCGGGAACTCAGCTGTTGGTAACTTTGATACTGCTGATCAGGGATGGGATGAGGAAGAGCATCCCTAAGAAGTGTCTTCACCATTCACCTGTTTTGACAAAGGAGAAATGCATTATAGGGTATATTATATATATACATATATATGCATTATAAAATACATTATGAATTAATTAAAAGCTTGCATGTGGAAGCTTGGATTTTAAGCTTTAGGATTTCTCTATCATATTGATTCTAAATAAAGGTCTTTGGGGAAGACGTTGCCCAAGCAAGTTCTCTTGGCAAGAGATTCACAAAGAGGGTAAATCTTGCCTCGGCTAATGAACAACTCAGACTTAGATTTCTGGTTTACCATTCATTTCTTTAAATGCACAACACAACTTTATGATGGTTTGGAAATCTACCTACATGCCAGGGTGATCTTCAGGTTGTTAGCTCTTGTGAGTAAAGGATTGCCTAGGAGGAGGAGTGAACCCAGTGACTGATGGAATCCTGCTTCTTCAGTACGAATTCTTAAATATGCCATGAGAAGTTAGGTTGCATTCATAAGCCAGCTCTTGTCAAAAGAATCCTCACAGGCACGTAGATAGATTTACAAGTAAATGTTAAGGGGTGGAATGAGAAGCTATAGTATTGATATTTTATTTAAAATCGCCAAATCAAACTTCAGCGATGGTGATGGAGTTTGGATTGATATAATGGATTATCATGAAATTTCTCACTCTCTCAGCTCAGAGGACTCTTCATATGCTGGAATTGTCACTATTGTTGATGTCCCACTAGGTCTCACCATTTTCGCCTTTCCACAGCATGTTTGCCTGTCACTTTTTATGTGGGAGAGAGAAGATTTTGCTCTTCCCATTGCCCAAACAGTCACGGATTACTGAGTGCTTGCAACGACCCGTCTATCCGAGCCACGCCTTGTTGTAGCTGGCCTATATTAAATGGCAAACACCATGTCAGGCTCTTACACTTCACTAGTGTGATTATGTGGTGCTTGGGTACCTGTCTATTCCAAATTTACCATAGCTCTTGATTTCTTCCTGTTTGGTCTACTGGTTGGAACTCTGCCTGTCGTAATCCCCATTACTAGACATTCTGCTTTCCCTTTTCCTATGTTTGCAGAAGAATATTTGCTCATCCTGTTTTTTAAATTATTTTTTGAATGAGAGAATCCAAAAGTTTACAAAAAACAAAAACCAAACAAAAATACTAAACCAAACCAAAACAAACAAAAAAAAAAAACTCAATGCAAACTATTCAGTCTGTTTTTTCATCTTTCGGCTTTAAATATTTGTTCATGTTATTAGGCAGTTCTGTATTTATTTTCAAGTCATAATGCCACCACTAGTGCTTTATATTTAGTTTCACATTGTGATTTTGGTGGCACTTCCCCTTTGATGAGGTGCATGTGTGTCATTTTCTTTAGGTTTAGCGGAGTTAGGCACCCTGTGTGACCCCTTGAGGAGCTGCTCCATTAGTGAGGAAAATGGCCTGAGCGCCGCCTTCACCATCGCCCATGAGCTCGGGCACGTGTGAGTACCTTTCCTTACCTGAAGAATGTGCCTTCCACTTGAGTCATTCAGCCACGAGCACCTGTATTCCTTCATCAAACAGTGCAGTGTGATTTTCATCCCTGATCCTTGAAAGGCTAGCTTTGTGGGTTTTATCTGTGATCTGTGTTAGGTCAGATGGCTGCACAGACCAGCAGACTAATCAAAGATCTAGAGCATGGGGATTCTTTTATTCACTTACTGTACTGACTTACATGACAAGCACACCTGGCCTTTATTCTTTATTATCCTATACATAACCAGGTACCACCCTCTTCCATTATCTGGGAGGGCCTGCAAGGGCTCCTAGTTTACAACTCCCCAACAATACTTGAAAGACCAACTTGAATCTTGCTCTTATTGCTCAGAGACCTAGCATAGGACATGGGTCCATGGGGTTTCTTATTCATGAAATGATGCTCTTTAAAGCATTTCCACAACTATTTAGAGTTTTCTTATTCTTGTTTTATAAAAACCCTGTCAGGGTTCTGTGCTCTAAGTACAGAGGCCATGATTTCCCATGACCTGTTCAGTCCTCCCATGAAAAGCTTGGAAGTCCTGCTAATCATCTTCTGAGAAATAACTCCCAAAGTAGCTGCAGGGTAGGTCGTTAAGTTCCTTTTTTATCACTAGTAGGAAATTGAAACTAGAGGTGCCCTGAGTTTGACCACTTTTCTTTCCTGGCCCTTGCTTTAGAGTATCTGTAGACAGTCATTTGGAATGGGATAACTTATCTACAGTTCTGCTTCAATTCCCTTTTATGTCTAACTCCTGGTCACCAACGTTTGTATATAAAGGGGAACAGGGGCATAAGGGCATGAGGGGAGATCTACAGATTGCCGAGAAATTGCATTGGTACCTCAGAAACCCTTTTTCTGGTTTTCAAAGCTGCTAATTAGTACACTATGCAGGGAGAATTGAAAGCTGCCAACCAGTACAAAGTGCAGGGAGTATTGGAAGCTGCTAACCAGTACATTATGCAGAGAATGTTGTGTTTGTTTGACAGCGGCTTTCTCTCTGAGGAACCTCAGTGTTTCTCAGATGTGGGTGAATATTGAGGGTGATTTTCTTACATATTTGAGTCCTTGAAGTCTAGCATGCGCTCTGACCTGCTAGTTCTTTACTGTGCTCTCACTGTCAATATTTGGGTGCTCTTGGAACACGTTTTTATTCTGGTCTGTTGATTGTCACCGATAGGTCAGAAGGCCCAGGCTTCTGCTGATATCTGGTTACTATACAGAATGACACTGAGCTGGAGATTAAATTCCTTGCATACTGTGGCACCAGCCAAGGTCTAGAATGTAGTGTGTTGACATCTTGCCTCACTTGTGCACACTCATCTCCTAGATGTCCAGGTTGAAACATGCAGGCATTTTAATGTGAATCTTATGCTCATATATAGATGAGACAAATTCCAAATATTTTTATCGTTTAGACTATAATGACAAATAAACAAGATGTGAGACTAATCAAAACTAGAATCTAGTATTTCTCAGAAAACATGGCTCCGAATGTGAAATTTCACCTTATGTAAAGACTCAGAGTACAGAACCCGAAATAACTAGAATTATCTATATTTTTTACACTGTACAATTGTAGAAATACAAGGGAATTGTTATTAATGTTGTATCCATTTTTGATAACCTTAAGTGCTTGTCTTTATTTTCAGGTTTAATGTCCCGCATGATGACAGTTATAAATGTAAAGAAGCTGGGATTAAACATCAGTATCATGTAATGGCCCCAACCCTTAATTACCACACAAGTCCTTGGACCTGGTCAGCTTGTAGTCAGAAGCACATCACAGAGTTTCTGGAGTAAGTCTGGATTCCTCTGGCTTTAGTTGATAAGTAACCACCTTCTCATCATCAGAGTTCAAGTTTTGCTTGTTCTTTTAGAGTGGTTCAAGAAAAGGGTTAGTTTGTCACTATTAATATTCAAACAAATGTTTAAAAACACGAGAAAGATTGCTCAGTGGGTAAGGTCACTTGCCTGATGACCACAGTTCAGTTCTTAGAACTCCACGGTGGAGAAAGAACACAATCAAGCGAATTGTCTTCTTGACTCCAACATGTGTGCTGAGGCATATGTACCCCCCACACAAAATGAATGCATGAAGAATTTAAAAAACAAGGATATATATGTATTAAATTATATATATGTATAAATTTTACTTGAGAAATTTTTATTATAATTCAGTCATATAGGCATGTGTCTTGCTTTTTTATTTGGACTTTTTTTGTCTTGAAAACCATTTATGTGGTGATTTAATGGTCATCAGAATATCTTCATGCATCCTTTGTTTTTCAAGATGTTGCTAAGCAAAGTAATATTTTGAGAGATGTTTGAGTGACAGAAGTTTAAGGAGTCCCTTCAAGATGGGAATAGCTGAAGTCAAAAGAAATTTGCTTCTGCAGCCCCAGAGATGGAGCCTGTAACCCAATATGTTCTTTCAAGGCTCTTCGTAGCTTTGAAAAGAGGCAGGTCTGGGTTTCCCAGCCTTATGCCTTTACCTCCTGCCAGTTTTCTTTGCTTTTCAGTTTCTTTCATCCAAATTGTGTCTCCAGTGTGGCCACTAAGATTTACCAAGCTCCTTCCATAAAATATTAGTGCACAAATCCTTCTCAATGTCTTTAATAGTTTATATTCTCATCTTAGCATCATTAGTATTTCAGTTACTTCTCTTGATGGAAAGAAACAGAACCATGCTTTAGAGTAGGTACTCTATGAATCGCTATCCTACATTTGGCCCATCATTGGCCAAAGCATCATGGAGCAGCATGTGACTGTACTCTAATAGCAAACTATTATAGATAGATAAATAAATAGATAGATAGATAAATAGATATATAGGTAGGTAGGTAGATATATAGATAGATAGATAGATAGATAGATAGATAGATAGATAGATAGATAGATAGATAGAATCTTTCTCAATGTATGGAAGATGAGACCTGGCTTGGGTAGGTTGAAGAATTTGTTCCCAACCACAATTCATGGGTCATGAAGGAACTTAAATGTAGCAAGTACCTGGAGCCAGGGAGCTAACTCATTTCTTACTCCCTGAAAAGCCCCTTAAAGTAGGGAAAGCATGAATGTTTTGCAATGCCCTTTTTTGCTATTTAGATCAAGGAACATAATGTGCTTTATTTTTACATGTTGACGGTTTGGATAATGCATTTGAGGCTAATGGGCACTAAAAGTGTGACGTTAATTATATTACGATAACTTGTCACTAAACAGTTCTTGTTTGTCATGCTGGTAGCAGAGTCCAGGTTCTTATACATATGGGGATCGATGCTCTACCATTGAGCTCTATTCCCAGCCCACCCCTCATGCCACTATAACTTCTGTGGGTATGGGTAGGGATCAAGTGCAAAACAGGCACAGTTAAAATTCCTCTGCAAACTGATAATGTCATTATGTATAAGATATTTGCTTTGCTGGTGTGACTATAGTTGGTTTTTAAATAGTAGTAAGATGTGGACATTGTCTTTGAAAGCAACTACAGAAACCTGGTAGAGACACTAATGTATGCAAATGTGTTCACTGTTCACGTTACTGTGTTCTGTGTCTGGTTCAGCACTGGCCATGGAGAATGCCTTCTTGACAAACCAAATGGAAGAATATATGACCTGTCTCCACAGCTTCCTGGCTCAGTGTATGATGTGAACAAACAATGCGAGCTTATGTTTGGTCCCGGATCACAAGTGTGTCCCTATTTGGTAAGAAAATCTCTACCTTTTTTGTTGGAAAACTACCTGAAAGTTATGGTAAGGATGAATGGCAATATGCACAATTTATTCTTGAATGAAAGAGGAATTAAATGATGTTTCATATAAAGGGCCGAAAGTAACGAGAAACCAGACCTAATGGAGGAGTTGCTATGTGTCGGTGCTATGCTAGTACTTCCAGATTGTCCTTGTTAACTCTCACAGAATCTGTGAAGTCTTCCTATTTGGACGATATAGTGACAGCATAGCTATGTAATATAAAATTTAAAATTATACCTATTGGGAGGAAGAGGTTAAAATGTTGGTGCTTTAATATTGAGTTGTTTTAAGGACATCACAAATAGAATACATGTCTTTGTAAACACTTATTTCTAATTATGTGTTTGTGCGGGTGTCTGTGGGACTGTGTGTATGTGAGAGAAGTGCCCATAGAGATCAGAAGAGGATGTTATATGTCCTGGAGCTGGAGTTACAGGAGGTTACAAACTACCTGGTGTGGTTGTTGGGAACTGAACTCAAGTCCACCAAAAGAACAGTCATTACTCTTAACCACGGAGCCATCACTCCAGCCTTACATGTCTGTTATACAGATGTAAATGCAAAAGAATTGTATTTGTGGCATAAGTTCAATTGTAATCAAAGTATTCTTCACAGTTTATTTTGGCAATTGCTCATAGGTCACACACTTTAACTTTCCATGGAATTAAAATCATCAAACACTTATATAGGTTCTGTCATCATGATTTTGTTGTTTTTTGGAGACAGGATTTCTCTGTGTAACAGCCTCGGATGTCCTGGAACTCGCTCTGTAGACCAGGCTGGCCTCTAGAGATTCACCTGACTCTGCTTCCTGAGTGCTGGGATTAAAGGCGTGCGCCACCACTGCCAGCCATTATTTTTTTTAACGTAGGCATAAAGTTAGGATTTGGTTCACCAACTGCAGTGCTGTGCTGCCTGCGTGCCTCACTGTCTACGCAGAATGCACATTACATCTTCTTCACTTCTTTTTTGAATTTGTCAAGCTGTTTCTGCCTTAACAGAGTTTGATGACCTCTGGGACCAGGAATACAGACTTAATTTACTTAAATAAACATATACACGTTGAGAGCCCCTACTCTGAAAATCCAAAGTCAGAAATGTTCCAAATCTTAAACTCCTTGAATGCCAGTTTGATAGCATAGATGAAAACATCCCATGTTGACAGGCACTATGAAAATTACTGGGAAAATTGCTTCCAGTTTTGTATTGTACAATGTATAGAAAACACAAGTCAGTTTTGTGCTTAAATTTGGATTTCAATCCCAGGATAGCTTACTAGTCATATTTTTAAAAAACCCCAAAGTATAAATAAATGAAAATCTGAAAACTTCTGATTTCAGTCATTTCAGATATGGACTAGTCCACCTGCCTCCCCAGGTAGCAGATCATTATGTAGATACTGTCACGCAGTGAATGCTTATTGAGCTGATCAGTGGAGGCCACTGCATAGTGAGCAAGCGGGTAGAACTGTGGAGCATATCCCACAGTGACTAATACACTCCCCACCTTGAGTTCATAGTCACAAATCTTAATAAGCTTTAAACACCCATGGTGAAAAGGGGACCGTTTGCCTTAGTAGTTTACCTTGGAATTTCACTGTGATGGCTGCATTTCTTCTGGGCTGATTTGGACACCACATAAACTTTTCATTTGACTTCAGAAAAAAGAGGGATTATCTTGGGCACAGCTCCTATGACTCTGGAGTTTTCTTTCTTGTGAAAACTTTAGAACCATTTGTTCAGACTGTAAGTGCATTATACTTCACAGACTAGGAAACATTGGTCCTTTTCATGGTTATCTCATGCGCATCACTCAAACATTCTGCCATTGCACCAGGCGGGGAACCTGTTAATAAAGTTCTACAACAAAAAGCCTCCAGAAAAATGTCTTACAAAGGAAACTCATTCACATAACTGAATATTTCCACTTCGGCTCATTGCTCTTACTATTTAATACATTAGTAAAATTTCCGATTGTTCTCAAAGTAGAGGCTGCCCTTTTTTTAACCTGAAAAACTGACTAGACCTTGACGTTTGCTGATTACGTCTAGCTTCAGCCATGAGCCAGGAAGCAGCTCAGATGGGTTTGGGACACACAGACTTGGTCTGGATGTTGACACCTGCTCTGGCTCGCCTGCCTGTTGTTACTCTGCAGAAACAATGCCGGCGCCTGTGGTGCACAAGTGCCGAAGGTGTCCACAAGGGCTGTCGCACACAGCACATGCCGCTGGCAGACGGGACGAGCTGTGGTCCTGGGATGGTAGGTTTTCTCAAAGGGTGAGTCTTGTACCCAGAGTGTCTGGAATGGGCAGCTGCTCTGCCCTGCACTATTTCTTGTGATTTGCTGCTACCCATTGCACAGCTAGTTGAGTTGATTTTATTGCTGTGTTTGTTGGATAGAGTATACTATCAACAGAATTAAATGGCTAAATTTAACTTTGTTCCTATAACTGGTAGATGGGTTTTAAGTTATAGATAATTACATAAGTTATTACATGGGCATACATATTTATATTCTTATTATTAAAATAGATTTAAAAAAATCTCAGAATGCTGATATGTCAGCAGGTCCCTCAATTATATAATGTTTTCATTGCATATATTTTCTTCCTTAAACTTTAATTGAATATAATTGAATATGTTAAATGGTTTTCTCAAATCTTTAGTGATTCTGAATACATTAAAATGACTTTTGCCCATAAATTAAGCATGTTGTAGTATAATTTGGAGTAAGGCTGTGTGATAGCTCTAACTTTGTTCCTTCTCAGGATTGCTTTTGTTGTTTGTGGTCTTTAGCAACTTCATATGAACTCTTGGGTTGTTTTCTCTAGTTCTATAAAGAATGATATGTGAAGTTTGATGGGAATTGCACTAAATATGTTGATTATTTTTGGTAACATAACCATTTTCAAGATATTAATTCTGCCAGTCTGGTGGCATGGAAGGTCTTTCCGTTGTCTAGTGCCTTCCCCAACTTCCTTTTTCAAAATCCTGACATTTTTCATTGTAGAGATTTTTTAAATCTCCTCAGTTAGTTTTATTTGTATGTTTGAGTTGTGTGTGTGTATGTGTGTGTGTGTGTGTGTGTGTGTGTGTGTGTGTGAGATTCTATGCAACAATTGTGATGACATTATGAAAAACACTGCTTTGGGAGCTAGTATGAATGGGATAGTTTCTTTTTTAATCTTAAATATTCCTTCCTCTCCAGTGAGAGTCTAAACTTCAAAAGCAAGAGAAATAGTACATTCATTTTGCATTCCTCCAGCCTTGGGTACTGAGTAGATAGGGAATGCTTTTTCCAAGCTGATATTAAATGTAGCCTCACTTCTGAACTGACATTTGCTGTACCTAATTGACAGCTCTTCTCTTGTTGCTGTTACAATGACGCTGATGCTTTAACTAAATGCACACAAGCCATTGCTCTTTGTGTGCTTATTGTGTTCATAGCATTGCCACCGTGGGCTGTGTGTGACCAGAGACATGGAGACCCGTCCTGTGGATGGTGAATGGGGACCCTGGGGACCCTACAGCTCTTGCTCAAGGACGTGCGGAGGTGGAATTAAAAGCACAACCAGGCTCTGTGATCGCCCCGAGTATGTCTTTTTATTCACTGTAGATTAAGATTATCTCAAGGACCCGAAAGTAAAAGTCAGTTCCGTTCACTTCTAACACTGGAGGTCAGTCTGCAAGTTTCAGAGATTCAGAGTCACTGTGAAATACTTTAAACCATACTGCTTTGTACCTTTGCAGATTCAGACTTAAAAAAACAAAATCAAACAAAAACCTAAATGAACTTTTATAATTTGCGTGGAGACAGCTGTTTTCCTCCATACTCTTTGTTTTCAGCTTCAGTGTGATTTAAGGAGATATGAATGGTGATTCTGTCTTCATTTTACTGTGTTTCAAATGAAAGGCCCTAAGCCCCTCCTCCTGTGTTTTGACTCTGCTGCCCAGATGGGCCATGCGGTTGCTAGTTCTTTATTGTTCTGTAATCTGACATCCCTCCTTTCCCTCCTCTGCTCCTGTTCTGGATGCCTCACTGTCTCAGCCGAGTAAGTGCCCAATTATCTCTCTTCATCCAACTCGAGAGCATGCCGAGATCCCAGAGAGATTTTAAGTATTTCTATTTTATATGTAATAAGTCATGGGCCAGGTGACACTCTGTTCAGTCATATCAGTGAGCATTTTTAATGTACAGGAATACAACACACTCTGAATCAATCTTACAGGTCATTGAAATTTTGGGTGAGGTAAATTATATATCATTTTTTTACCCTGAAAACTTTTGGGGTTTATTTCCAAGAATAAATTGAAACAGTGACAAGCATATATATATATATATATATATATATATCAGTGATAAGCATATACATATATATTTATATGTATATATGTGTGTATATATACACATACCCCACTCAAGTATGACAACAATGGGTATATCTCCCTCGTCACCTAAGTTTCTTTGTTGTCTGTGCCCCACTAGACATCATTTTTTAGTTTGAAAACAAAGACCCACCATTAGTCCTGGTTAATCCTGTCAGAACTGAGACTCATTTCTGGTGTCCAGGTCTCAGGTCTACTTGAGAGGGGGTTGCTATTTTTATGATTCGTTTGCCAGAAAAACGCTTAAAACCTTTTTTGTGTATTTCTACTTCAACCTATAATGTTAAAAGAGCGTCAGCGGCCTTTCTGGTCCTGGAGGCAAATGGGCGGTTGTAGAAATAGATGACCACTGTAATGTTTTACTGATGCGCTTTAAAATGTAATGAATTTGACTAGGCCAAGAAACGGAGGAAGGTACTGTGTGGGCCGCAGGATGAAATTTCGATCATGTAACACTGATTCATGTCCAAAAGGCAAGCAAGACTTCCGCGAAAAGCAGTGCTCCGACTTTGATGGTAAACATGTCAACATCCACGGCCTCCCCGCTAATGTGAGGTGGCTGCCCAAGTACAGTGGGGGTAAGTAGCGCGATTGCTTCCATAGGAAACCCTTTTGCCGTGTAGAAATGTAGAGCCTCATTGTTCTGCATCCGAAATGGGATTCTTCTTTCTGTAGTTGCCATAAAAGATCGCTGTAAGCTCTATTGCCGGGTCGCTGGGACTACCAGCTTCTACCAGCTGAAGGACCGAGTGGCTGATGGTACACCCTGTGGGATTGAGACTAATGACATCTGTGTCCAGGGCCTTTGTAGGGTAAGTAAACTTTGTGTTTCTATTGGCGAACAACATGTTTCTTCTACTTCTGTAACCAACGTTGTCTCTGTTCCTTCAGAGTTGCTTTTATGGATGCCATTAAAGTAGTCTTTGAGATCATGCTATCTCTAGGACTGTGGTTAAGTTTGTATTGTCGTGGTATACACCTGTATCCTGGTACAGGAGGCCAAGGCAGGCCAGCCTGGTCTAGATAGCTGGATCTTGCCTCAAAAATAAAACAAAAGCAGCCCAAAATGCATAATGTGGCTGATTTTGTTTTGCCAGTTGTATTTTGAGTCAACATGAAGATGGGGGTCATCTTCTTTTAAAGGTAGGGGAAAATGGACTCCAGGGTAGAAAAGTGTCTTTACTACTTCAGATGTGACCTCCCATGGTGACAGGTAACCAGCATCTCCTCCCTTTCTCTAGCCCTGTGACTCATATTTCTCCTGTTCAAACAGCAGTGTTGAGCACTTGATATGAACAGATATTAGAGATAAGATTTTAGAAATGTAACAGCAGTGTTGAGCACTTGATATGAACAGATATTAGAGATAAGATTTTAGAGATGTAAGGAAGTAAGTGCTCAGGTTGGAATTGGGAACAGGAAGATATTTGCTGTGTAATTTTTGTCTGAACTCCTTAGAGATTCTGGTATTATTTTGAAGTGGAAGAAGCGATGAGATTTGCTTTGCACTTTATGCTCTTTTTTAGAATGACCTTGGTTAGAAGAAGATGGGAGGCAGGACCACTTAGCAAGCTTCTCAATAAATGAAAGAGGCATGCATGGAAACACATATGCTTCAGATGGTTGGTGATCTGGAGAATGCAGGTGGAGTCTAAGTGTTCAAACAACAAATGCTGTCTAGACAGCAAGTACACTGCTATGAGGCCATTTCTTTGATTGAAGGGGAACTTGATATGGTTAATTCCATCTCCCTGTAGCCATGCATTTGTTGCCTAGATGATAATAGCCTGCACCCAAAGACCTTAGGAGATGTTCAAAGACACTTAGCTTACATTTTAGAAATAGATTAAATGGTACAAAAAAGATTACTCTGTGGTCCCAAAACCATATGCCATATTTAAACAAGCAACACAGCCAAATGAAATGAAGCAAAGTATGACAAAGATGATCTGAGTATCTAGATGCATTTGGCGTTCATAAAATATGTGGGTAAGTGTTCATCATGGAAATATTTGCCTCTTGTATCAAAAAAAAATACATATGTCAGGGGGATGGGATGGCTCTGCAGGTAGGACATTTGCTGCTAAGCCTAATAACTGGAGTTCTGTTCCTGGAGTCCACATGATGGAAGGAAAGAACCAGCTCCCCCAGGTCATGCTCTGGTACACACACCCTGTCCCACCGTCCCACTACATAAAATAAGCTAGTGTTAAAACCAGTCCAGGTGGTATGTGAACCTGTCCCTTTATGTTACTCAGCTTGGAGGTCCAGTCCATAAAGCTCAAGGCTGCGTCATGTGCAGAGGGCCCCGGGGAAAGGAACACTTTTCTCTGAAATGTCTAGGAAACTCCTTTAGTGGACACTATGCTGATGATTAAACTGGGGAAATTCGTTCAAATGTTTATTTGGAACATGCTTTATTTCCAGTGTTCTAAGGCCACAATATTTTTTAGAAGACATAAAAACAACCCCCTTTTTGACTACTCTAATGTGTTTCTTATCCTAATGAGTCTGTTTGAATTCTCTCTCTTTAAAGGTTTTCTTTTTAAAAATGTTATTTTGTGTATCGATGTTTTACCTGCTTGTATGTATGTATGTATGTATGTATACCACATGTATTTGTTCCCTGTGGAAGCCAGAAGAGGTTGTCAGATCTCCTGAAACTAGAGTTATAAGTGGTTGTGGGTGCTGGGAATCGAACCCAGGTCCTCTGGAAGAGCAGCCAGTGCTCTTGCCTGATGAGTCATCTCTCTAGCCCTAAATTATGGTTTTCAAATGATTGTGGAATATAGGAATCTTTGTCTGTCCCAATGTAGAATTCAAGTTATTACCTGAAGATATTAATTCAAAAAGTTCTGTAAACCCTTTAAACACACTGCTTCCTAGACCCTGTGAACACAGTTCACATGTTGCTGCTCACCTGGCTTGGTAGATGCTCAGAGAGACTCCTGTTGCAGCAAAGCCCTGCTAATTGAAATTATCTTTTGAAGAGAACCTTGTATACTTTAAAGCACTGTGCACATAAGTAGTCACTTTGGCTCTATGAATCATGATGATTGTGTTTTGAAGCAAGCTGGCTGTGATCATGTGTTAAACTCCAAGGCCAAGAGAGACAAATGTGGAGTGTGTGGTGGAGATAATTCTTCATGCCAGACTCTGGCAGGCGTCTTCAACAGTGCCCATTATGGTAAGCTGTGTGTACTTGCCTCCAGTTTCCCCCTTTATCTGAGTTAGTGCTCTAGCGTACAGTCTCTACTGTACAGCAGAAATGCTTTGTTACATCCCTGTGCAGGCTGAGTCCTTAGTCCGGAATGATTGTCAGTGAAAATCTCCAAATGTAAAGAATAAGTCTTGAGTCAGGTATGTTGTTTGAATTAAGAATTCATTGCCCAAGACAAACCTGATTCCATATTTTGTTGTCTCTGTTTTTGAAATGAGGTCTAGTATATCCCAGACAGGTCTAGAACTTATGACCTCCCTGCCCTTGACTTCTCAGGTGCTGAGCCTGCAGGCATGCACCATGCCCAGATCATGCTGGGCTGGGGACAAGCTTAGGACTTCTTGCATGTTCAGCCAGTTCGGTACCAACTGAGACCATCCCTAACCCTGAATCTAATTTTTAATAAAACAATTGGATGCATTAAT
>PVIU01001787.1:20349-196309 GCA_004026605.1 Ondatra zibethicus
TTCTCTCCCCCCTCCCTCCCTCTCTCCCTTCCTCCTTCTCTCCCCCCTCCCTCCCTCTCTCCCTTCCTCCTGCTCTCTCCCCCTCCCTCCCTCTCTTCCTCCCTCCTCCCCTCTCTGCAAGGAGATGCCTGGTCTATGTGTTGTGTTTGTTTTCACTACTGTATTGAAAATGTTGACCGAAAGTAAAGGGTGAAACTTTTAGCCTAAATGTTTGCTCATAATTGCCACCTCACTGATTTGCCAAGCAGCATGTGTGATACAGTTCCAATGGGAACTTGGCGATGATTTCAATTTTATTTGAAATTGTTTTAAGGCCACCTCCAACATTTTCAATTCTAAGCTTTCCTCAGGAAATACTCCCTCTTTTAATGCTGTTACAAGAAGACTTTAAAACTTCCCTTGTACAGTAAAAACGTAATTCCTACAGTGTTATTTTTCAGCATTAAATTATGTTCATATGGTTGATCTTAAGATGCTGCTGGTAACTATTCCAATGAAAGGGTATAACTCAAGACTCCATTTTTAAATTTGTTTCTATGTGAGAAGCATAGAGCATTTCATATTTTAATGTACTGGAGATGGTCTTGTGTGTTCCCAGTATGCTCTTTTACTCCTCGTTGCTGATGATTTTGTGTGAGATACATTCTTGGATTCCCTTGGATAACCATGACACAGGCTTGTGATTGACTGCTTTGACTAAAAAATGTTTCACAATACAAAACCACATATATCAAGTTAGAACTGAAAACCTAGAGCAAACCATTTGCAGGGTGGGGATAACATTTACCACATCTGCCCCCTGGTGGCTACCTTCATCCTGGCGTCTTTTTGGTACAATGGGCTTGCTTTCATGAAGGCACTGGAGACTCAGAAGAGGTTGATGAGGCTGTTTAATGGTGAGAGTTGTCTGGATTAAAATTAATCTTGGAGATTATAAACTATACTATAAATAAAGTAGTCAAACTGTCACCTTTTGACTTAAGTTGCAACACTTTAAAAAACTAAGTTAGATTGCTCCAAAAGCCTACAGGCATTCTGGCACCATCATCTTTAAGTAATCATGGGACAGTATTTTCAAATTTAATGCATAAAAATTATAGCTCTTATTCATGTACTAAACTGAGGGAATTACTTTTTCAAAAAAGGAACAAAGAAAATCCTGGGATTACATCTCTATAGCATGCTAAGTCCTGTGCTTTCCCCGAGGGATTTAGCTATCTAGCTATGTGAGTATTTTTAGGAATAGTGTGAGGAAAAGTTTTTTTCTTTTTATTTAATGTGCATTTTATACTGCATTTCCTCTTCAAACAGTGCCAATATTGTGGAATTTGGTCCAATAAACTACAGTTATTACTTTCATTCTGCTTCAATAAACTTTACTTTTCTTGTAACAGATATTGGTAGACTTTTAAAAACTAATGTAAAATTTGCGTGTAATTATGGAGAGTCTAGTTTGAGGGACAAACTAAAAGCTTAATAAAAAATAAATTTTCTATTACTGTTTCTCAATATAAAATTTGTTGCCACTCAGTCTTCCTAAACATAACACATCATGTCAGTGACCAATTATACTGATAGTCTTAGATTTGTGAATAGCATTTGAATCCTGTACTAAAATGTGTGGGCTCAAGGTAAACATTTTCTACGCTCAGAATTTCAAAAGTAGTAAAGAGAATTAGGAAATGTTGGACTTTAAGAATCTCAAGGTTGGAGTTGAAGAGATGGCTTAGAAACCCTTGCTACTCTTGCAGAAGACCCGAGTTGAGTTCTCAGCACTCACATCAGGTGGCTCACAACTGCCGTAGCTCCAGCTCCAGATATTTGAAACCCTCTTCTGGTCTCTGCAGACACCTCCACCCTACGCACACAGATACAAACAGATACAATAATAAAAATAGAATCCTCAGAATCCGAATCTCAAGGTCAGCGCATTTGGGCGGTTGCATCATCGCAGTCTTGCATAGTGTGTTAAGTGTGGGTTCAGATGGGAAATAACAAACCATTTCATCACATTTTAAAGGCTGGAAAGAAACGATAAGTGTGGCTGCACCAGTCCAGTCTTGCAGGCACTTGGTGGTAGTAGTTGGTGAAATGTCTGTGTTTATAAAATTTTACATGTCCGAAATTCTATTACAGGATACAATGTTGTCGTAAAGATTCCTGCAGGGGCAACAAACATTGAAATCCTTCAGCACAGCTATTCTGGAAGACCCGAAGATGACAACTACCTTGGTAAATATGTAGTAAGCAGCAGCTGGTGTGTGCTTTGTGTGTAATTTCTCAGAGGTCTGTGGTGGATGGAGCTCTTTCTACACCTTTTACACATATGTTCTTCTTAAGCTGCACAAAACAAACTGTATTAGAAGGAAAAGGAAATAGTGGAAAAATTAGTTTTTGTTTTCCATTATAGTATTTTAGGTAACAAAAGTTTGTATTCAGTTGAAGTTGTGTGTGTATTCAGAGTAAAATTCTAGTCTTTCTAACGCTCACTGTCGCACTCTGGCTTTCCTTAACTTTTTTTTTAACCAAGTGGCAAAAGTACTTGAATGCAGTTTTATTTCAAGTTCTATAAATAACTAGCTTTATATTTTGAGATATCGCTGAATGTGGTCATTGTGTATTTCTAGAGTATAGATACATTTTTGTTATCTTTTAAAAAAATATCTTTCAGATTTGGAGAATTCTGCTTAGATAGAAATATGTCAAATTTGGAGAAGGTATTTACAAAGATTTTCTCCCCACAATGAGACAATTCCTGAATTTTCTAATTCCTCAAGCTGGCGATGTGCAGCTGTGAGGCAATTTTTCTGCTTCAAATTAATTTGATTTAAATATTGTCCCATGTAACTAATACATACAACTAGCCATATGACTTTGTTATCAACAGTTAATTTCAGAAAGTATATACGGAATTATCGAGTCAAGTATACAGGGGACAGCTCTTCAATAGGTTCAGGATTTCTTTGGTGTGAAAATTTAGACTTTTATAATAACAAGCAGCTGGACTTGTCCACACAAGTGTATATGCTGAATTCTGTTGAACTCTTCACTTAAGAATGCTTGATTTCATGCGGTGTCACTTCCATTGCGTTTGAATTTTCCCAAAGAGAATTGAATACATAGGTCTTGCTTTTCTGTCCTTTAGTATTTAAATGGTTTTATTTTTCTCCTACTTAAACATATTGACTTGGTTTGTAGCCAGAGATATGTGCTGCTAAAATGTAGATAAATAATCAACCTGGCCATATCTTCCTGGGAATGGTGCATGGGTTCTCCCCATGTTTAAAATCAGAGATGTTTTAGCAAAGAAAGTCCTGTGCACACAGTAACATGGAGACTTGAGTCTAACTTATAAAGAAAGTTCTGTGCACACAGTAACATAGAGACTTGAGTCTAACTTATAAAGAAAGTGCTTTGTACACAATAACGTGGAGACATGAGTATAACTTATAAAGAAAGGGCTGTGCACACAGTAACTTGGGACCTTGAGTCTAACTTACAATGAGGAAAATAAACAAATCAGTCACTGGAAGATTTTTCAAAAATAATTTATTGTTTGAGAGTTTCATGTCACCAAAAGTCCCTTAAATAGGCACGTGGACATTGTGTACATTAGAGAAAGTTCATCTCCTTACACAAAGGGGTTTCTGTTCCATAGGACAAGTGATTTGTTCTTTAGTGTCATCGGTGCAGTTGCTTTGGCTGTCAGCATCAGTAACCTGTGTGCTTTGGGTGAGGCCCGGATGACAATTCCTTATTTTCTTCAAGATTCCTTTTCAGGTCTCACGGAAATTTTAACTCAAGTTAAAAAAAAAAAAAAGAAGAAGAGAGACACACTTGGTTAATATGGGTTTTATTATTATAAAATAAGTGTTCTAGGGTCCTAAGAATTAAGCATAAAAAGGCTAATCTTGTATGATCTGTGTACTTCTACAAATACTTTCCTGATCTGATTGTGGCTAATTGCCTGGTGTGGTAGAAAGTTTTATTAGCTCTAATGCGTAGTTAAAGAGACTGATGCAGAGGCTTGTGTGAGAACTCATGGCGATCAATGGGAGTTCCTCTTCTGCACTGCTGTGGATTTCTTGTAACTCCATGTATATTCATTTATATACTATATACATACACAGATATGAAACAAGACCAGGCTACTAATATATTCCATATAATAATATATTCTAGTATAATATAATAATATATTATCATTTGTAATAATATATAATAATATGTTCTAGTCCTGTTTCATATCTGTATATGTTTATAGTTTATAGGTGAATATATACAAATGTATGTGCATGTCAGATGTCTTGGTTACTTTGTTGCTGTGATAAAAAAAATACTTGGACAGAAGAAATTAAAGAGAAGCAGGTTAGTTTGGGCTTACATTTCAAGGCTATATTCCATCATGGAGAGAAGGTCCTGGCAACAGAGCTAGCTCAAGGCAGCTGGTGACATTCCAGCCACAGTCAGGGGCAGAGAATGAAGGCTGCTTGTGCTCAACTAGCATGCTCCTTCTTGTGCAGATTGGATCTGAGTCCGGGGACTGGCTCTGCTCACTGTCAGGGAATTCTAACCTCAGGAAGCCTAATCAAGATGACCTTTCACAGGCATGGCTAGCGGTTTACCTAATCCAGATGATCCCTTTCAGGAAGCTGGCCTTCTAGGTGATTCTAGATATGATGAAGTTGATAGTATTAACCATTACCGGGTTGCATCAATTCCTATAGGAAAGAGAATGGAAAGGGATGTGACCCAAAAGGAAGATAGGGACGTTAGTTTGAAAACAGTCACATGTATCAGTGGCGATCAAGAGCCTCTTTGTGAACAACTGTAGGCATTTCTGTGAGGGATGATGAATGCCACTGGTGTTTTAAGATACTGTTCTGATCTCAACTCAGTGGTCACACAGATGACCCTGACTAAATGGACCATGAAACCAACCCAAAAGTCATGAACCAGGCCAAAGGACTAGTAGAGAGGAGTGAGAGAGGGTAGGTTGGGAGGGCAGAGGCGGGGCGAGTAGACAGCATGCATCGTGTCCACATATGAAATTGTCTAAGGGTTAACTTACTTAATTTAAAAATTTGGCCTTGAACGTTTAAGGCTTTGCACATTTGTTCCCAATCAAGCATAAATGGCATGCAGATGGGCTGTCCTATGTTCTCTCTCATTAATGACTTTTTGGTGGGTGCTCTGGTTCCTCCCGCTTCTCCTGTTCCTGTGTCCTTCCTGTTTCGTGCCTCTGAGGAGGTTCTAGAATACAACAGGGTAGGGCGAATCTGTCTTAATATATTTGGCTGCTGTGTTGAAGTTTTCTTATTCGCAGGTTAGAGACCACGGTGCAGTAAAGTAGTTTATTTCCTTAGCATCAATTTATATTTACTTTCTTTAGATTTGGGTAAAGAAGTTGAGTTTAAAAGTGAGGAACGTTAACTCCATCCTGTTTGCTGGGTCTACCATTTCATGAGCTGCATTATATTGTTTTACAGCGTTATCTGACACGCACGGGAACTTTCTTCTGAATGGAAATTTTGTTGTAAGTATGGCAAAGAAAGAAATCAACATTCAGGGAGCTATTTTTGAATACAGTGGATCAAACAACTCGATTGAAAGAATTAATAGCACTGACCGGCTGGAAGCAGAGCTCGTTCTGCAGGTAATGGCCTGTAGGCAGCGGCCAGACTTGGTTGTGGTCTTATTAGAATACTAATTAAGTGCTTAGCATAGTTAGCTATAAAAGCAATGTCTTAAGAGTATGTCTTTTATAAATTAATTGTGTGTTCCTCTGTATTTTATTGAGGTGCTATGTGTAGGTAACTTATACAACCCTGACGTGCGCTATTCCTTCAACATCCCCATCGAGGAGAGGAGTGATCTGTTCTCCTGGGATCCATATGGGCCGTGGCAAGACTGTCCCAAAATGTGCCAAGGTATCCTGGCCTTAAATAAGAGACCCAAGTTGATGCATGCTGGTGTTGTTTGTTTCCTCTTCAGTCTGGCTGGCTAATGAGTCCTTCCATAGATGGAGCCTACAGGCCTGCATAGTACCCTGTCTGCCCCCCTCCGTCTTGCTCTCTCTTCACTCCCCATCAACGCTACTGTCTTCACTGTTCTTCACTGTCTGTCTTCTCCTCTCCCTCTACTTTCCAGGGTAGTAACAACTTCCCACCCCCAGTTGCTCCCCTCCACATAGTTTGATTTTAAGACTCCATCTGTCTCTTACTGTTGTAATGCCAAACATTCATTTTATTTCCCTTGCTTGGACATGAGAAGATACATTTGTATCATGGTGTGCAAAACTGAATGGATCCAAGAGGAAAAGAGCAAAACAAGAAGATAGCTAGCAGAGGGGAGGATGGAAACAGTGAAGTCATATGTAGTCTGTAATCGTGGGTGGTTTGTGATATAATGCTATGTTCAGTACAGGCAATATTTATTGAGGGACTTTTTGGCTCAAGTTGTTATTTTATTTTATTTTTTGATTTTTTGAGACAGGGTTTCTCTATAGCTTTGGAGCCTGTCCTGGAAACTAGATCTTGTAGACCAGGCTGGCCTCGAACTCACAGAGATCAGCCTGCCTCTGCTTCCCGAGTGCTGGGATTAAAGGTATGCTCCACCATTGCCCGGCCAGCTCAGGTTATTATTAAGAGCCAAATTTTGTACTCCAACATAGCCCACACATAAGTATCTTCATGTAAATGCAGTGCCGTGGCTATTCAAGGAGATTCCTCAGATGAGGTGGTTGGACTCTGAGGCATACAGTTTATATAGAATGGAATATGAAGGGTTGCAGTGGATTAGAGGGAGGAGGCTCAGAACAATGTGTGGATAAGAAAAGGCAGTGGCCCTGGATGATGAGAATCATCCTCTCATCTCACCTGACAGATGTCAAAGGAGCAGTGGTGCTCACCGGGAAAAGGCGTTGCCTCCATCTCTTGGCAGTGGGCTGCTCAAGATGACTGCAGGAAATGGTGTCCTGGCGTCTCGGGACAGACACAGTAATAGGAGACACCAGATCAACTGGAGTAAATGCTAGAGTAGAGACAGTGCACTGGCAAATCTGTGTGTCTTAGGGTTTCTCTTCTGTGGCAAAACATCCTGACCAAAAGCGACGTGGGGAGGAAAGGCACCACCCACAATGGGCCTCCCATTCAATCAGTGATCAAGTGCGTGTCCCACAGTCTTGCTATAAGCCAGTCTTAGGAGGCATTTTCTCAGTTGAGGTTGTGTCGAGTTGACAGAAATCTGACCAGGGCACTGGGGAAGTTCAAGGAGTCATTTTGACAAAGAGGCCTTGGATGAACTTTGCAGAAGACAAGTGGAGTTTGAAAATGTGGGACCAGCTGCCCTGCACTGTGTGTGTAAACAGGTGTGTGGCTGCGGACATGGGTCCAAACCAAGCAGCAGGTGAACGGAAAGATTCTAGAATGCAGTAGATACCCCATGAAAAGAAGAGCTCTGAGAGTCTATAAGCAGAAAGACGGGAACTATTCTTTTTTTTTTTTTTGCCATCAAATACTATGACTCGATTCTCTGCTTTGTGTAACCCTGTGGCTTGTTGCTTGTTTTTCTGCATTCTGAAAGTAATTATTACTCAAGATTTTAAAACAGCTGTGTACTTTGTTTTAGAATTTTCTTAGTTTTTGTTCTTTATTTTTGCATTATTATTCTTTGATCTTGTGCTCATGAATTTGTGTTTTTTTAGGCTCATTTTGTGAATGCCCCTTTAAGTACCACTTCAATCTTATCCTGGGAATTCTCTTGCATTTTTCTTTAATTTCGTGAGTCCTCTTTTATACTTACCTCCATTATTATAGGAAACAGACCTCAGTATGTTATGGAGAAGAAAAGGTAATTTGGGGGGACTTACCGTCTTTGAAATATCACCATTTAATTCTCACACTCGCCCAATTCTTTGATTGGTGTGAATTCTAGATAGATGACTTCTCTTTAGATACAGGAAGGCCTTGCCCTTTGGCCTTCTCTTCCACTTGCCTTGCACTTCCCTGTGCTTGCATGGGGCATTTTCCACTCTTGAAGCTTTATGACTTGTTTCCTCGGTTCTAATGACCTCAGAGAACAGGATGCCTGCTTTGCACTGCTGTGTAGCTTGCTTCTAGAAACCCGACTGTGGAAACAGGGAAATGAAGACAGGACAGACATAGACACACGTACTGAGAAGCTGGGATTGGGTGGACCATGCTGTGTCCTGTGGGGCAGCACCAACTAGGAAGCTCAGCATGTTTCACTGTGCTGCATAAGGAGAAGGGGTCACTAGTCTCCAGGGATGCCTCTGTAGAGGAGAAGTCTCACGCTGTAACTATCTAGGCGAAGGAAGCTTCAGTCTGTGCTTTGTCTACACTCTGTCAACATCTATGCATGGACCAGAGGAAGGCATTGCCAGTTTCCAGGGCCCTTGGGCATTGGTCCTTGACAACAATACACATCCATTGGGGCTTCCTCAGCTGCCTGTGTGGGTTCCTTGATGTGGTATTCTTTCTTGTCATTTTCCTGGGAATTATGTCAATCTTTTTTGGAAAATTTTTTTGATGATTTTCTCACCAGTTTTTTTCCCCCTAACATTTGCATTGCTTAAAGGCAAAACCTCTTAAATTAGAACCTTAAAGTGTCTTGTCTTTGGCCTCCTTGTTTGGTAGCTCTAGGCATGTTTGTTTCCTGCTCTCTTGTTGTCTTGATTTTCTTGTGTTTTGAGCCTTCCTGAGCTCTCTGTTAATGCTTTTTAATATTTAAGAACTAAAATCACCTCCCCATGAACCAGTGGGAGAAGACCCTAAAGTCAGATGATCTTTCTTTCTTAGAGGACAGTCCACCAAGAGAGAAAATCTCCTGTCTTCCATGGTCATGGTCACGTGAGGGGAAGATGGAATTGTCCTGGATCCAGTGGGCACGGAGAGTGCAGAGAGCTGGGAGGTCACCCTGTATGAGAGCTTCTTCCTTCATCAACCCGTTTTGGTCACGGGTGACCTAGCTTTTTCGTGCTGTGTCTTCGGGTTCCTCTTCTCTAGAGCTGTGCTGCCCAGTATGGCAGCCACCAGCCATGTGCGGCCAGTCTGTTTCAGTGCGCTCCATGCATGAACTACCCACTGCATCTTGAAGATTAAAAAGGAAAAAAGAAATTAAAATACATTTCAATAATTTGTATATTAGTATGTTCAAATAATTAAATTTTATATGCTTAGGGTTAAATATAAGCATCATTAAAATTAATTTCGCTAGTATCATTTTGATTTACTATAGTTAGAGGAAGTACAACACGACATTCGTGACTCACAGGCTACACTGGTGGCTGTCGTTCCAATATGACTTTTAATCTATCCTTTGTTTTCCATACCAATCCCTCATACATTCACAAGGTTGACTTCTTTCTCCTTGGCTCTGATAATGGCTTTAATCATTTGCTTTTCATCTCCACAATTTCCTCTTCTCTTCTGTTTCCTTTCTCTCCTTTTGCTCCTTTACATATATGCTTCTACAAAACCATTTCTATTTATTTTAAAAAGGGCTTAGAAGAGATTTGAGATAAACACATGTTCGTGTTTAGTTAACTGGGAGTTCCAAGTTGAGTGTTCACAAAGCAGAAATTTGATCATGTCACGGACTGCTCGAACTCTGAAGAGGTTGCGGATGCACAGTGCCCTGAGTCTGGGCACCAGTTGCTTTGGCTATGGCTGTGCTGTAGAGAAACAGCTGCCCTATCTGCATGGGGTGATCTGAGGACGCTGTTGACCAGTCTAAACTTTGGGCTTCATTGCCATGTCTTGCTCTGTGTAGCTAAGATCTTCATCCACACCATGGAAACAACACCAGACATTACTTTTGGAGTAGCTTTAGTCCCAACAAACAGTGGAAGTACAGAAAGAATCAGATATCCCTGTCTCCCCACCCCACCCCTGCCCTCTTCATCCCTGTTCCTCTGCTATGAGTGTTTGCATCTTTTGACACGTGTGTATAGCTGGCAGGCTAGTTCTGATCTTTAATGACCAGCTGATGCCTGGAGTGTGCACAAGAGTTCATTTTTCATGCTGTGAATTCTGTGAATTTTGGCAAATAAACAGTGATGTGTTTCCACATTGCACTGTCACACAGAGGGATTTCATAGACCTTACCCATCCCAGGCCTCACCTCTCCTGTCCCCCAAAGCCTGTGGAACTACTAATCTTTGTGTTGCTTGTAATCAGCTTTTTCATTCCTGAGACCAGTCTGGAAGGTCAGCCCCTTATGGGCAGTGCTATTCTGAAGGAGAGAGAAAGAACGAGAGCTTTGTTAGAACTGTCATAGGCTGTCTCCCCTCTAGTCAGTTCACGTAAGTGTCATGTCACTAGACATGGAAGTTGTCATAACACTGTAGGAGTACATGTGGGGAAGTAATCCGTGGAGACAATGATCTAATAATAACACACCATCCATGCTGGCCCCAGCCCTGCCTTCCGGTCCACACTGTTGCACTTACCCCCTTACCTGGTCCGTTTTCCTTTCGGCCTACTCACTGGGCACAGCCCTCCCCAGCCATTGGGGATTCAGCTTCTAGAAAGGAATCCCTGACAAGACGAATGTACTAGTGACCTGGGAATAATTCCCAACATTTCTGCTTTCCTACCTGAATCATTTAGGCTCGTTATTATAATTACGGAACACCTATTTGTACAGATTTCTCTTTAATTTTTAATTTTCATTTCACTCTGGCTAAGGTCTTCATAGGAGAAAACTTGCCTGCATACGTAAGCGTGACCGTGCAGTCGTGTCCGATCAAAGTTGTGGCCACTTACCGCTGCCCTTGCTTGTGACCCAAAAGTGCAACGCAGACTGTGAACTCAGGTAAAAGAGAGGTCACATATGATGTAACTGGTGTGTAATGAAGATGAACTCATCGTGAGATAAGGTGTGCAGCACAGTGCCTCACACGGAGCCAGCGGTCGTTAACATCTGTCCTCTGCCTTGTCGTTTAGAATACGTCAGGCTCACTAATTTGTGTTCGTGCTCAGTAATTCATGTGACTTTTGAATTAATAATATTAGTGAAATACTCGTGTGTAGGCCTCAAGTTTTGTGTACAATAGGGAAGTAATTTAGTCTGTAAAGTAAATTCAGGAACACTCTACTCTGGAAGTCCGTGGAATAAAGATTTGAAATATTAGGTCAATGTAGCATGATTCTGTAATACCCACTGAAATTAGGACCCAATAAGTAATATTTGAGAATGGAAAAATATAGATTGAGTTCCCTGGTACATTGGAATTGAACTAATATATTAATATTCCTAAGATAAGTGCAAGAAAGTTGGTACTTCTACCCCAAATTCTAAATTTCTTAAGGGTCCGTGTGTAAGTGTGTATGCGTATCTGGGTGACAGGTTAACAAACTGATATAAGCTAAAAACAGTGACTCAAAAACCTCATAGTCCAATTAAATTTACATTGTGGTGGTGATATTTACTATTCAGAGACAGTCAAATCTCTTCTTCACACATGAACTTGGGGATTTGAATGTACTGTCACGTTGTGTGAAGGCACATAGGAAAAGCTTAGTGGAAACGGCTGTGAAAGTTGCACGGAGCACAGTGGGGTCCTTTTGAGAAAGGAGGTCTCCACCTCATGCTTCCTTAGACTGGGGTATGCATATTCCATGATAAACTCCAGACTACCATTGGAATAATTTGGCCAGAGTTACTATTTTTACTTCATGAAAAATGTTTGTTCACAAATATTTCTAAATAGAGAATACAGAGGTTGTGCTATATGTTGCAAGAAAACTATTTTGCCAGCTTTCAGAGCCTGTATCTAAATTGTTGTGGTAAGATTCCCAGCCTCCAACCCCCATTCATATAACAAGGTTTGGCCTGGGGTTTGCACTGGGAGTCAGTGTATCCCATGGAGTCTTAAGATAACCATGAGTGCCAGTCTTGATCAATGCCAGATGCTCTCAAGGAAACTTGCAGTTCTAGGACACACTTCCAAAGTTGTCACCAAGTGTTAGAGTGACACCTAACACGTAGTGTTTATATATACATATTATATATAGTACATATATAGTTTTAGAGCAACTAAGATTTCATTTGGAAGATGGTAAGCTCTCTCTCTCTCTTTCTCTCCCGCCCACCCCCCCACATGTTTAAATCATTGAAACCCAATCTCTGAGCCTCATTTTCCAATATAAGAACTTTTAGTTCCTTTTTATTTTCATAAATCACATTTTAATTCATTGGACATGCTGTTCTTATTTTTCTAAGCTTTTGTAGTTTTCAGAAAGCTGCTTATGAACCCTACACTGAGCTTTGTCATCTTCCCATGCTCTCTGTTTATCAGTATAGAAAGGAGAGCATTTCATAAACTGACTACATCTGAAAACACACCTTGAGGTCACCATTCCTGGGCCGAGCAATACTGACTACTCATCTCAATCTGCTTTCTGAGTCCTGGGGAAACAGCAAGCTACACAGAACCCCACTGCCGACGTCCCACCCTTAGGGCTGAGCCACCCTCCTAGAGTAACACAGATCACTACAGATGAGCAAACACACACTGTGACACTTTTTCTATCATACAGATTAAGACTAAACAGCATCTTCATTGACCCAGCAGCTCCCAGGGCCTGGGACGCCACTGAATCACACTTTGTAACAATAGACTCCAATCAAAGCAAGCAAATGAACAAACAAAAAACCTTTCGAGACACTGTCTCACTATGCAGCCCAGGCTATCCCTGAACTTACAAACTTCCTGCTTGGCCTCCCAGGTGCAAAGCAAGTTGCTTCGTTATAATACTGGTTAGAAACTTGTAGTACTCAAATTATTTAATAGCTCAGCATGGACATTTGGTTCAATATGGTTTGATTTAAAAATTTGCAAAACTGAAGGAGAGATCTGAGTTTTTGTTAAAAGAAAGCAGTTTTCATAGTTTATATTCATCCTTTAGCTTTGCCTTGAATAATAACAGGAAAGGAAGTTTCTGTTCAAGATCATCTTCACTTCAGAATGCTGAGCCAGGCTCCCGGCTTTCTGTGGTAAGGTCACTCACCTCCTGGTCTGAGGTTCATAGCCAGCCCTTAGTCAGCAGGGAGCCAGCTCTCCTTCAGAGAACACAACAAAAGACCCAATACAAGAACTTTTCATCCCTAATTCAATGATTTATCAAATAATTTCTAGTGGATTATCCATAAGCTCTTAAAAGTTGTAAAAACTGAATTACACCCAAGCCCCTGAATCTGTTTTAAATCAATATTCAAAAGCACTGCTCCTAAATGTAGTAACATCTTCTCTAGGTGGCACATCACCGGCAAAAGCGAATGCTCATCGCAATGTGGCCAAGGATACAGGACCCTAGATGTTCGCTGCATGAAGTATTCCATTCATAAAGGACAGGCTATTCCAGTAGAAGACCACTACTGTGGTGACCAGCTCAAACCCCCAACCCGAGAGCCGTGCCATGGCAGCTGTGTTTTAGTGAGGTGGCATTATTCAGAATGGTCCCAGGTAAAAATAAAAATGCCTCTCTTTTCACCAATTAAATGTTTCTCTTTCTCTAAAAGTATATCTTTGTTAAAATTTTGATTTTTTTTCTGTTTCTAAAAGCCACTGATTTTGTTTTGTTTTTAATTAGTGTTCTCGGAGTTGCGGAGGGGGGGAGAAGACTCGAGAATCCTACTGTGTAAATGGCTTTGGCCACCACCTTGATGACCGAGAGTGCCAAGTGCTTCCGCGGGTGATACTTGGGAATTGCAATGAGTTTCCCTGTCCCAGCTGGGTTACTAGTGAGTGGAGTGAGGTAACACTGAACACGTGGCTTAGAAAAACTGCTGTAATGTCTTGCTAGGGAAACTCACAGTCCAAGACTGTAGGATTCAAATGTATCATAAAAGCAGTTAAAAAAGTAAAACTATCTAGTTCTTCTACTATTAGTAATTATCAGGCCAGCAGTGACATTTGCTGATATTTAGTCTCTAATCAACTTCATAAAAAGCAGTAGTGCCAAAGCATTGTGGGGCACACACTTCTTCAAAGGTTAGCTTTGCATCTCTGTTGCTAGAACAAATGGATATTTTAATGGGACCGTGATGCGTTTATTTATTATTCTTTATCAGTAAAAACTTGGGAGTCAAGTATTCAGGTAAGAACCTGAATGATCAGAGAATCTGTGGAAAAGCAACCAGTGACCTCCTTCCAAAAGGGCTGAGGCCCTCTTTATGACCTGCCTTACTGCTCCCAATCTGTCCTCAGTCCTCCAAAACCTCTGTGGTTAACTTTGATCAGCTAGTGGCTAGCTCTGCCCTCTGAGTCAAAGTAAGCTTTATTGTCGGAATGCAATCAAAATATCACACAGCAGGGCCTAAGTGGCAAATGAGCAGGGCCCACGTGGCAAATGTGGGGGCCGCTGGTTTATCCAGTGAATGGCTCTTGAGGAGTAAGGGGGAAACATTCCCGATATTTGTGTCACTTTGTGATGCAGCTGTTTTAACTTCCCAGTGCCCTGCCACGTGTGGAAAGGGAATGCAGCAGCGGCAGGTTTGGTGTCAGCTGAGTGAAGATCCCCTGAGCGATGGCTTCTGTAATGCCAGTACCAAGCCTGAGTCCCTGAGACCCTGTGAGCTCCGGGTGTGCTCTTCTTGGCATGTAGGCCCCTGGAGTTCTGTGAGTATATGACGGGGCCTTCTCTGCTTTTGCCCATCTGTATAAGGAATGGCAGAAAGTAATAATCTCCTTTCTCCTCAGGAGATTCTTTAAAATGTGGGTTGACATCTGAGGAGCTGGGACGATGGCTCAATGGGTAAAGTCCCTTGCTGCCAAAGCCTGACATTTTGAGTTTGATCCCTGGAACTCTCATAAAGGTGGAAAGGGAAAACAGGCTGTCTGATGTCCATACATGTATGTCCATACACCCATACACACAAACACATAAATAATAATTGAAAAATACTTTCTGAAGTGCAGTCCAGTATCAGTAGAATTTTGACATTGCTGATAGTTTTGCCTTGCTTAATATTTCAGCTTTATTTTTGAATTTAATTTAACCTGAAATGCTGAAAACATTTGCTTTTAGCAACTTCAAGAGTGTATAAATATGTCCAGTATCTGTTTACATTGCTATTCCTGGGTTTGTGAGTCTTACTGAGAGGCCCTGGGGTGAACGATGGTTAGAGCAAGTAAAGGTGGGGAATTCAGACCCAAGGAGACTGCCAAGGCTGATGGAAGGTTCCTCTCATTTCCTTAACACATACTTCCTTATAGATAAGGAACTTCACTTAACATATTATATGACATCAGGCAGGTTTTTGTTACCAAAGTTTTGTTGTCTCCACAAACAGCATAGCAGGTTCTCTTTTAACATTTTATGGTGGAAACTTTAAAAATACATTAATTATAGGTAATACCTGTACAATGGATTTGAATAAATAGGCATGCCAATTTGATTTACTAATTATAGGTCTCAACTCTGATACCAAGTGCTAGTCTGAATAGCTACTGAAAGTACATGTTATATATATAGCTTTTATGTTCACTAAGAAAGTGGGCATTTCTGTAACTCTTGGAAACTGTCTTTGGCACCTGTGGTTTCCTTTCAGTGCACAGCCTCCTGTGGACATGGGTACCAAATGCGTGCTGTCAAGTGTGTCAGTGAGCTTTTTGGCACCGTGCTAGATGACAGAGAATGCCAGGAAGCCAGCCGGCCCAGCGACAGACAGGTAATGGCAGTCTCTTCGTGGATCAGGAGCAGAAATACTTATGAAATGGAAGGGTTGTCAATGAGTACAAATTATATATATATATATATATATATATATCCTTATCTTTTACGCTCTGAAACACTTTCTGCATACAGAACGTGTCCTTCTTGGTTTTGGCATGCTGTGCTCCACTCTATCTGCTTTAACCTTGTACATTACCCCTCCACTATGGTGTCTGTGTGAATCCTATGAAGTTGCAAGTGTTCTTTTCATTGTGCAGCGATACGCTCCTTCAGAACGGTCCATGTTAGGACTGTTTTGAAGGACTTTGTTCCTTCAATGGTCAGATAGGATGGCGACAGAAGCATTGGGATGCAGCCTTCTTCCTTCCTACCCGGTACTACCTCTTGCCAGCTGTATGTGTCTCAGACAGTGAGAACCTAGGTCATCCATTAACATTTCAGCATGCAGTATTGTTGGATTCCGAATTTGAAAAAGGAAACCCAGTACAGAATTTCATAGAAGCCAGATTAAAGAGATACGTGGCATTCAATAAGGTTTGTTTTTCTGTAACAGGAATGTATAGTTGCACCTTGCTTGGTTGTTCCAAAAGTTGGGGCATCCTCCTTACCAGCCATTCCCCTGGGAAAGACAGCACAGTGGCGCCATGGATCTTGGACCCCAGTAAGTGACACCGCATTTCTACTGGGGCGGCTCCGCCCATGTAAGAACAGTTGCTCAGTTTGTCAGCTTTAATGTGTGCATTCATTCTTGGGTATTCGATGGTACGGAAGATTTACAGGGCTTAGATTTAGGTCGTGAAATGGTAAAATCATGGCTGTGCTTTTAGCGAGCCTGTGTCTCTATACAGGGAAGTAACCCTTCAGGGTGTGCTTTCTAGTCTGTAAAATGAAGATGAGACCTATGGTCCAGACAGCTGTGAGCAGTGGCTATGTCATAGGCAGTTATCAGCTTCTGTCTCAACTGCAGACATTTTCATGCTGTTTTGTTTTATAACTGAAAGCTGTAATTCATTGGCCATTTCAGCTTGCTTTAATCCCAGATTTTAAATTATGGGATCAGATGCCTTCTATTACAGAGCCTTTCAAGGTTATTTTTTGATAATATCTAATGATGATTTTACATAAAATGTTTTCAGAACCTTTAATTTTGACATGTGATTAAATATTGCTTTAAATATTATGGTCATTCAAATTATTAGATCTGACTTGTAAAACTTATTATCGAAAGTGGAGAATATTAGTGCCTTATGTGTATCTGATGCAGACATTATGCCAGGAGGTATTACTCCTCTTCTATGCTCTCGCTGAAAGCTTGGTATTGTGGGACAGAGCAGCTCCAGGTAACAAGAGTGGGGGTGTTACTAAGCCCATCTCACTATCACTTGGCTTTTTAAAGTGCTCTGTGTCCTGTGGAAGGGGCAGTCAGGCCCGTTATGTGAGCTGCCGTGATGCCCAGGATGGAATGGCGGATGAGTCACATTGTGCCCACTTGCCCCGGCCTGCTGAAGTGACCCTCTGCTTCAGCCCTTGTGGAGAATGGCAAGCAGGGAACTGGTCACCGGTAAGCATGCGTGTGAGAAAGCAGGCGCTGAATATTTAAATATGATGTTGGATATTAATGCAGGTTATTACATTGTAATGCTGGCTGGCTTTCTAATCAGTGCTCAGCTTCCTGCGGACATGGGAAAACCACTCGACGCATTTTCTGCATGAACTACCACCAGCCGGTTGATGAGAGTTTCTGTGACCCCGAAGTTCGTCCTGTGATTGAACAAGAATGTAGCCTGGCAGCCTGCCCGCCCCCATACAGCCACTTCCCCAGCTCCTCTGAGCAGCCAAGCCAGTTTCCAGGCAGAAACATCCCATTAATTCATAAACCAGAAGAGAATCAAAACCAGGGGGTCCACCTGTCAATCAGAGGAAACCAGTGGAGAACAGGCCCTTGGGGAGCAGTAAGCTGTCTTTATTGAGTTACACTAATTTTGTAACTGAATCCCTATTGCAGTCCTTTCCCAGATATGTGTGTAATGACATCAAATGTTTTTAATGTGAATGTTATCTGAAGATCAATAGCTCAGCTCTTCAAAGGCCGAAAGCATTTTGATGCAGATTACAAGCCCCCGGGGTAATCACTAACCACACTGATTACTAAGGAACACACTTGAAAGCCACTTGATTAGAGTCCCTATCATACAAAAGAGAGCAAAGCCTGTAATAGGTAAGACTGAATGTTGGGGGAAACAGAGCCTTGCTGAGGGAGGCTGCTGCCAGGAGGCTTGGCTAGTGCGGGTCCTAAGAGTGTGGGGCTCATGAGTGCTCCGTTCAGAAGAGACTGAGGGGTAGACCGGGGTGAATGGCAAGTGACAATGCATGTCTGTTCTAAAATGCCTTCCCGGACATTGCTGAAATGTTAATTTCTTTTTACTTAGCATCTATTTTGAGAGTGAAGGATTATTTTTTAATGCAAATTTGAAATACCTCCTTTTCATCAACAATTTTCATTTATCTTTTTTTTAAGACAGAGTATAACTCTGTAGACCAGGATGGCCTGGAACTCACAGAGCTCAGCCTGCCTCTGCCTCTGCCTGAGTGCTGGGATGAAGCTCATGTGCTACTCACTATGCCAAGCTTTCATAAAAAAAAAAAAAAATTTCTAATGACGCCCTTTGTAAAAAGTCGAGTGTTTTTGACAGATTTTCTTGATTGAAATTGTGGATCCACGTGGGCGATTTTACCTGTGACCTTGCTTTGTGTCCAGCAGCACCTTGCTCACTGGGTGGAGTGAGTGTGCCCTGTGTGTTTCTGTTCTGTCCTCATCAGTGCTCCCGAAGCTGTGCAGGAGGACTTCAGCGCCGGGCTGTGGTCTGCCAGGATGAAGATGGGCACAGTGCTTCTTACTGTGATGTGGCCTCTAAACCCCCAGAGTCAAACCACTGTGGCTCCGGACCCTGTCCACAATGGAATTTTGGGGACTGGGGAGAAGTAAGTCATGCTGTCCCCCGGTGTCATCTTGGAATGACAAAAGTATCATGCTTCTTGCTGTGGGATCATTTAATCTCACTATTTTGTGTTGAAACAGATTTTTAAAAGTTCTTTTGCAAGAAGCACTGTGGTGTTCCCAGAGAACATTCCCGAGAGAGCATGTACTGTGTTATTCAACAAAACCGGATGTGCAGGCCAATATGTGTGTGCTACCACTGTCTTTCAAAAAATGAATATGCAGTCATTTAAACTTCTCAAGAAATTAGATTGATATAGGAACAAAAAACCAAGGTGCTATTTGTGCTAATCTCCTTTAAACCAAATAGTTGTGAATTATTACCATAAACGTAAAGGTAGTCGAAATGTTATCTTTGACTGTTAGCAGCCCCCCCCACCACCAGGTTTTAGATGAAAAGAGAAAGAAAAGGGTTGTTTAATGCTTTTGTGTAGGCAGATTTTTTTCTGTTCTGCCAGCCAGCTCCCAAATAACCACACAGAGACTTCTTATAAATTATGAAATCTTGACTGATAGCTTAGGCTTGTTTCTAACTAGCTCTTATAATTTAACCCATTTCTATTAATATGCTTTCTGACTTGTGGCTTTATCACCTTGGCTCTGTTCTGCCCATGCTGCTTTCCTGCTTCCTCTGTACATGGCTGGTGACTCTAACTTCTTCCTCCCAGCATTCTCTCTGCCCCCAAATCTTACCCATTTAACCTTTCATTAAACCATTCACAGTGACATATCCTCACACAGTGTAAAGGAATATTCCACAACACTTTTGGAATTAGTTTTTTTTTAGAATGACTTTAGCACATAATTCCTCTTCATAAGGAATTTGAAAAATCATTCTTTAAAGGGATATTTTAGCTGGCAACTAAAATGTATCAAGTTCCTTTAAAAATATACTTTAAGCTCTAGCATTGCAGATAATATTTAAATGTTGGATGAATAAATATAAACTTCAGTTGCCAGAGTGCTCACCCAGTGTACATGAAACTCTGAATGTGATCCCCAGGACCACATAAACTGAGTGTGCTGTACAGCTGCAAGTGGGGGCAGGAGGGTCAGGAGTTCAAGGTCACCCTAAATAGTCACAGAGGGAATCCCAGGTCAGCCTGGATTACAGGAGGCCTTGTCTCAGAAAAAGAAGATGGACGAAATATAATATTCTCTTTGACATTAACCAGGTGTAAACTTTTCTATTCTTATTTTCAGTGCACACAAACATGTGGAGGAGGAATAAAATCAAGATTTGTGATATGCCAGTTTCCCAATGGCCAAATGGCACAGGAACAGAACTGTGAACTGCCCAAGCCACCAAGCATGATGCAATGTCACGTACATGCCTGCCCTGATGATGTGTCCTGGTATCGGGGACCATGGAAATCGGTACGATAGTAATCATAGTCTTATTATCATGTTCCTTTTATGTGAATTTCCTCTTTGTAAGTGGGAAAGTTCACATGCTATCTTATATCTGATTACTGCTTCTAACAGTGGACCATTGACTGTCCTGGCATGTATATTAAAGTCAACAATTTGAGTAGGAATTCATTCAAGTACTGTAATTACATATGTGTATGTAATGGTTTTATATGTATTTACTTTATATGTGAATTTTGAACTAATGGAAATGCTTTCCTTCATTGCATCTCTGACCTCCCTTCTGATTAATTGGACTTGTGCATAATGTTAACCCTTTACTTGTAGTAATGGCAGATTAAGGCTGTGTCTTGTTTGAGTTTATGACTGTATGTGGCTTTTGTCTGTCACTATCCAATAACTGATCCCAAGCCAAATAACATTATTTTAAAATGTGTTTCCTTGCTGTTAAATTGACTGGTTTAGAAATGTGAAGATAGTAAAGATAAAGACATTTGCTTACATAAATTAAATTGTTCATGGTTTGTTAGATACATCATAGAGAAGTATGACTCATGTAGTAATTTATTATGAATATCCATTTTTTCCACTGTGTGGACTAATTATGGTTTAGGAATATTTTAATTTTCTACTTTTTGAGTCATAGACAGAACTCATAGATAGTGCTAATGAATGGTTTGTTTTCTCTAATATTTTTCAAATATCTGGTTGAAGTATAATTAATGCACAAATATGCTAAAATAGCATTTTATCACCTTTGTTTTTTTAGATCACGAGTGAATGAATATTATCTTTCAGATAAAAAGACAATTTGAGACAGTAATCTGTTTATAACTAAACTCACAAACTGAGCCATTTTTGTTCCAATTAAGGGGAAATCTAGCCACTGAAGGTCTTGTAGTGGCTTTGTTTTTGAGCCCAGTGGTGCTGTTTTCCCAGGGAGCATGACTTCGGTGAACAAGTTTTAAACTTCTTCCTGTGTCTCTGCCTTGTAATGGGCCCTGCAATACCTAACTGTAATACTTTTGAGATCGATTTTCCATCAGGGGTCAGTTCACTGCCTGTTTGGGTATATTTTCTTGGTGCTCAGTTACATGATTTCTTTTTTTCCTTGCTGTCACAGTACCAGAGTGGACTGTATGGACCACAGCGCCTGAAGTATTTACTATCAGGCCATTTCTGAGAAAACTTTGCTGGTATCTGCTCTGTTTAATGAACACAGAACAGCGTGTCTAAAGGTTAGGGGAGAAATTTACTTCAAGATATAGAATTTAGAACTACAGTGTTCAGTTGGCGTCAGTGTTAGTGAGGTCCACATAACCTTCCATTTGATACCTCTTGAAAGTGTCCACCATGGAAGCTACCTACGTCTGTGTATTGTATTGGAATATATCTGACCCTGTATTCTAGGGACATGTTTGTACATAACTCATATCCTAAGGGAGAAACCTGCATGTCCATTAAGTCCTCTGTACAAGCAACTTTTCAACCTCATAAAAATAATCGGTCCAGACAGCACCTACGACTACAGAACATAAGAGGGAGTTGCAGAAATCCTCGTTGTTTACTACACACATATTCCAAAAGCAGCTAATTGAGAAATTTTAGTCTTTGCACTAGTGGAGAACTGTAATAACTATATATTTTGGTAATTTGAAAATGAAGTTTTAAAAAAGTCTCAATAAATGTTTATTCCAGAATTTTTACAAACCTATTTATTTGCGTGTGTAAAATATATATCATGAGATTGCCTGGATTTCTGTTATTATATGAAGAATATTTATTTTTTCAATTAGTCTTTTATATTAAAAGGACTCAGGGGATCTGAAGTTTTGTTATCAAAACCAGGTATATATATTTTCTTGCCTCTTTCAGTATTGCTACATATTAGCCAAATTTCAGAATACCTCTTATAACAGATTAGATTAGTATTCTTTCATGAGTAACATTAATTCCTATAGACCCTGCTCATTCAGTTAGAAAATTAAGGGACTGTATATGCATATGCATGGATGAATGACATTAAATCTTTTTATTTTAAAGGAAAATAAAAGGAGTATATAAAATCATTATTGAAATGTTTTAGAAAATAATATGAAGATATCCTTAGCTTTTATTCATGTTCTGGGAAATTTTGTGTTATAATAACAAAAGGAATAAATGACTCATAACCTGTGCTTGTTAATTGAATCACTACATTTTTGTAATAAGCCAATGTGAATGGATTGTACATTAACCATTTTTTGTTAATGTGTGGTCTTTGTGCTTGGCATAATGTATATGTATGCTGTATTTTCATCCCTTGCATTGGTGCCTAAATGTCTTAAGTGACTGACAAACCTTACAATGTAATGAATGGTCCCTGTCTTTGGTGCTGTTTTTTCTTAAGTAACAGGCTGTTAATGTCTCTTATTAAAAAGCTAACTGTTGAAAGTGAATGTTTTCATATTTTTTCTGAGTATTTGTATAAGTTACAACAATTTTCTAGATAACTCTTACAAACTAATATAGCAATGTAAAAGTGTAAGATTTGTCATCTGTCCATTTAAAACTACTAGAAATGCTTACATTTTATCAGCAATGAATAAAACATAGTGGGGGTTATTATTACAGTTAAAATCAAATTGTTAGTTTGTGACCAGCATAATCTTTAATAGATCATCACACTTAACACAATTCAACTACTGGAGAAAATGCTTTTAAAAATTTATTTCCTTGTATTTCCCCATGGGCTCAAGTAGTTTTCCTAGAATGATTTTGTTCACCATGTGAAATGAACTCATGTCTGATAAATAAATACTGTATTCTGGGGTTGAGAACAACACAGCGGGAGTAAGGATAATGCCATTTCTTGAAGACCCTTTCTCTTAGAACACTTTAAGAAGTTCCTTTTTGAATTGAAAGTTTGCTCTTAGAAACCCACTTACTCTGGGTTCCTTTCAAAAGTAGGATGCATGTTACCCAAACCCTTTCAGAAGTGAGCTGGTGGTCTGAGCACACACACCTGACTCCACAGCTTGCTGTGTTCATGGTTTTGTGTAACACAGCCTCTGCAGCTCTGACTTCTGGATGAGCCTAAGAGCAGCTCGGGGCAGACTGGCACCCCCAAAGCCAGCAGCTACGCAGGAGCAAGGTCATGTGTGGGGAAACAGTTCAGAAAACAGTCATTCATTTCAACTTTTTAAAGAGCAGTCAAGGTACCTACAATAATGATTTCCTTAAATCTGGAAAAAGAACGTACAAACCTAATAAGTAGAAGGAAATGAACTTTAAAATTTTTAATATTTATTGTGTGTGTTTATATGTTTTGTACATATATTGTACACTTGTGAATGTCCGAGGACCACTTGCAGGAGTCTGTTCTCACTTATACCATGTAGATACCAGAGATTAAATTCAGGTCGTCAGGCTTGGAGAGAAGTACTTTAACCCACTGAGTTCTCTTGCTGCCCCTGGAAATCAATTTTTAAAATAAAGTTTAAAATGTATTAAATTGCATTTAACTAGTTATATATTTAAAATGTATTCAAAGTTTGCTTATCATATTGATTGTCATATCTTCCTATAGTACATTTATTGTTCTCAAATGTAATATATATACAATATAGTGGGCACTCTGGTGGTCACTATAACAACCAAATGTAGTCCTATGTACAATGACTTGACAATTTAATAATGAAAGTATAAAATAAATGCAATCGCGGACATGGGGTGTTACAGTTGCAGCAACAGCCAAGTGATTTATAATATTGAAGACTCATAAATATTTGGAATTTGATATGTTAGAATAAACCAAAGATTACTGATGAAGATTACACTTGGACGCAGAGGAATTTTGCTAGTAAATCCTTCTGGAAAACTTAAACCAATAAGATGTATTTCTTTATAACATGGGTTACATTGAGGAGGGTCTTGCTCTACTGTCAAACAGTGGGTGTTTCTGCACAACGCCACAGCCTCCTCCTCTGTATATGTGGATTCCATGCCTCACAAAAAGAGAACAGAGCTGAGCTTACAGATTGCCCTACATATCTACTTATGGTGCTCTGAAAATAGTAAGAGAAACCAAGCTGGATCCTGGACATTTTAGACAAATGACCTCAGGGAAACGTGAGGAGATAGCTTAAAGGAAAAGTGGATGTAGCCTTTGATGTCACCCGGGTTGTAACTTAGAACATAAAGCAACTAAGTCGTGCCTCTGCATAAGTGGGATGTGCCATCTTTCTGATATTTACATGCTGAAGAATGCAAAAACGTCCATGTGTCTGTGGCATTTCTACTGTTTCCCCAGTGAATGCTTTAGATGTGTAAGCTTCTCTGGAAATACTAGATTTTTTTTTGGAAGATATTGCTCAGAGCCCTCTAATGCCTCAGCCGAGTCTGCTTGTGGACGCTAGAGGAGTGTTCTTGGTGAACATAGAAAATACGTGTCAGCTTTGAATAGTTGAGAAAACCATATTCCAGCTTTTATGTAATCATAAGAGTCAGATACTATAATCTGTTTAAATGGTTTCCAAATCTTTCAAAGTCAAAGGCCTTGCAGTTTCAAAGGTAGGTATATTTCTCTTAACATGTTTTTATTGTGTGTTCTCTTTTTTTGTACATCATTTTTAGAAATTAAAATGTGATTATTTGATTTAGAAAAGAAACACAAATGTGAATTTTAAAGGATCATGTGAATAATAATAAATATAACTTATTTTATGAAGTTAAGGAAATTTTCTATCATTGAATTATTTGTTAACCACTTAATCATTAAGAAGTGTTCGAATATTTTGATGAGTTTTGAAAATGTAGCTCAACTCCCTAGTGCAGGTCAGAGCATGCGATATATTTAAAATGTGATTTTAATAATTTCTAGCATTGAAATATTTATTTGGATAAATCTCTCAAAGGAGCAGGGCTCATCTGTGGGTGCTCTTGTCATATACTAGAAATTGGTTTAAAATCAAGTGTGGCAATCATTTTACAAATTTGTCTTAAATGACGCCATTAAGTTCTTTAAATTTTTAGGAGTTAAATCTTTGGATTTTAACAAATACCTACCTTTGAAACTGCAAGGTCTTTGACTTTGAAAGATTTGGAAACCATTTAAACAGATTATAAAATTTTACTTCGAAGTTTTAAGGCTATATGCTTGTCAAAAGAACATAAATATTTTCAAACATTTAAAAATATTTGGGGGAGGTTTCCAAAGCAATTGCTTTCTGGCAAGCACTGTTTTGTCTCTTCTTCATCTCACATGACAGATATTAGTAGCTCATTGGCATTCCTGAAAACATTAGCAAATGTAGAACAAGTTTATTTCTAAAATGAAAATTAGAGCTTCATCTTTGTGAACCCATTACTCTCCATGTGTGTGGACACAACTTCCCAAACCCTCTTTGTGCTAAAAACTAAGGCAAAAACAAGTTCCCATAGGAGGAAGTCAGAGCATCTTCTTCTCAACACAGAGAGAAAACAATGAGTTTACATGTGTGTTAACCCAGGGGTCACCAGTGAACAGATAAGAGCTTCAGTGTCTCAATGGATACACTGGGTGTGGGGTCAGTGACTGCTCCTTCTGCTGGAAGGTATCACAGGTGTGGTGTGTCAGACTTGTACCCAAACTGCAATAGTTACATTTAAGTTTTGGATTAAAATAAATGAGTAGAACTTCTTAAAATAGTATTCTGGGGTGGGGGAGCGGGGAAGATGGTTTAGTGGGTAGACTATGGGCCTTGAGTTTGGATCATCAGAACCCTTGTAAATCAAGCTAGACATAGTAGTGAGTGCCTGCAATCCCAGTTCTCTGATGAGATGGGTGGAGGAGACAGAAAAATCCCTGGAAACTTGCAAGCCAACTATCCCAGCACACCCTGTGAACAAGAGAGACTCATAGTGGGACATGAGGACAGACACCAGAGACTGTTTTCTGACCTCTACCCATGAACTTTCATGGGCCCACAGTCACATGAAAACATATATATGTTGTATATACAAAAGATAGTACTTAGTACTTAGAAAGACTTTGAATTTCTGAGTTATGCTTTACAAAGGCTATGACTTAGACATTCAAATACTTTGTGTCACCAAAATGCTTAGTAACATTTCTAAATCCTCACCAGCTAGAGTCAAGATAGAAACTATTATTATTATTTTAGATGTTTTTGAGACAGACTGGCTCTCAACTCTCTGAGTAGCCAAGGATAGTCTTAGTGTCTTGAGAATTCTGCCTCTACTTCTCAAGTTCTGGGATTACAGGCAGTTGGCTCATGGCTGCTCAAAACAGAAATGGTATGACAGGAATCGTTACGCATGCCTGTAGATCCCTGTACTCAGGAGGCTGACAAGGGAGTTGAAGGCCTGTATATGGCAAGATGTTATCTCCACAAAGCAGCAACAAACATTTGAGGGGCATGAGAAGATGACTCACTTAGGAGCGCTGGTTGCTGTAACATGAGGGCCTGCTTGTTGGGGTTTCTGTCCTCCCACCAGGTCCCACAGCCGGTAAGCCCCAAAGAAATTACACAGAAGTCTATATTAATGATAAACTGATTGGCCCATTAGCTCAGGCTTATAACTCTTATAATTTATATTAACCCATTATTCTAGTATATGTTAGCCACATGGCTCAGTACCTTTTTCAGCGGGGCAGGTCACATCCTGCTTCTTTGGTATCTGGACAGGACTGTGGAGGAAGCTTCCCGCTTCCCAGAATTCTCCTGTTCTCCTTGCCCCACCTCTACTTCCTGTCTGGTTGTCCTGCCTATACTTTCTGCCTGGCTACTGGCCAATCAGCATTTATTTAAAATATAATTGACAGAATATAGACAATTCTCCCACACCAGGTTGCTCTTTCAGAGAAGCCATGATCGATTCCAAACATCCACACGGTGACTCATAACCATCTGTAAATCCTGTTCCAAAGGATTCAGTGCCCTCTTCTGGCCTCCATGGGCACTGCGTGAGTGTGATGCACAAACACAAATGCAGGCAAGCACTCATAAACTCATAAATAAAATCTCAAAAAAAAAAAAAGAAAAAAACTTAAAACACCGGAAATGTAGGATTTGCTTGTCAGGGCTCTGCAGATACAAGGGCTCCTGTTCCTCACTGGCACCCATGTGTTTCTGCTCTTGCCGTCTTCCCATATGATCCACTTGGACTGTTGGGGCTGTAAAAGGTTAAAAGAAGGGAAGAAATGGGCGCTTATGGTGAGGCTGGATATGATGCCTCACACCTGTAATGCTAGCACAGGAAAGGCTGAACAGAGGAACAGTCATGAGTTTGATTCCAGTCTGGGCTATTGAGCGAGACCCTGAATTAAAAGTAAACACATTATCATCAGAAGTCAAACATTTTAAACTAATTCTCTCTTTTTTTTAAGTAGACATACTTACAAAGATATCTTTTGCAAAAATCTATTCCTCTTTATCTACCTCATTCTCATTTGAAAATAATTCAGTGTATACCTGATGCATCTTCTGTGTTTGGCAATGGTTTTCCTCAGGGGAATTCCCCTGGGATTCTTGCCTCCAGTTCTGACTGTTGAGCTCTGCTCTGAGAACCCAGAAATGCTGTGTTTCAGCCATGCAGGCTCATAAATCAACGGGAGAGCCTTTATTGTTCTCAGGATTTGGGAAAGAACGGAGAGAAAATATGGGAGCAGTTGATTTGATGATACATTTGCCTAGTGTGGCGAGCGCTGTAAAAGATTCCTTCGCATGTCATACTGTTACTGGAGCTCTGCTGTTATTGTTCATTTTATCTGAGAAAGTAGAGAACTGGTGAAGTTGAAGCACTGTGAGCCACTGTACACTTTGCTGCAACACGACACCTGATGGAACTACTTAAGAAAGGGTGTGGTTCTAGAAAGGCAGAGTGGCCACTTGCATGGGCAACCAGGGAGCATAGTGTGGACAGGAAGTGAGGCTGAACTACAAAACCTCAGCGCTCATTCCAGTTACCCTCTTTATCCAGAAAGCCTCCACACCCCAAAGTTTCCATGACTTTCACAAACAGTGCCACCAGTGGGGGCCAAGTGGTCAAACCTATGAGTTTCTGGAGAATATTGCATGGGGGAAAATGCCCCATGTCGGGAGTCCTTTGTGAACGGAGACTCTATTTTTGTTTCCCGGCCTCCCAGACTTGACACAGAAACTATATTAATTGCAAGACTGTTTGGCCAATGATTCAGACATATTCCTAGCTAGCTCTTATATATTAAATTAACCCATTTCTATAAATATATGTATCGCCGCAAGGCTGTGGTTTACCAGTAATGTTTTGGCATCTTTCTCCTTAGGCAGCTACATTATATCTCCATGACTCTGCCTACTCTCTCTCTCTATCTGTATTCAGGTTTCCCAAGTGGCTTTATTCTGCTAAGCCATTATCTAAACAGCATTATTCATTAACCAATAAAAGCAACACATCATCAAAGGACATCCCACATCAGCAAACCACACTAAGCATCTAGCCCTAGTCTGCCCAAGTACTGACAGCTATTTCAAAATTAAGTGTCTTATTCTCTACCCCACATGTTTTTATTATCCAACCCATCACTCCCCACTATTAAAACTCATAAAAACCCATCTTACATTTAAAAAAAAATAATTCATTTTATGTGCTTTTGGTAATTGTTTAAAATGGACTTAATTTCACTGACTTATAAATTTAATTCCTAAAGCCATTCCATTGCCACTTCTGTTGTTAATGTCTGTGACAAGCAGACATTAACTTGTGCAGTGTATGGCTTTCCTTTAATTCCCACTCTGATTTGCCCCTGCCCACAACACTTACATAGCTCATTCATGCCTCATCTGAGAGCTCTCAATGCATATTCCTTTGGGGACCTTTACAACTCTGTTTAAAAACAAACTTCCTGGCCTTACTTTTGTCAATCCCCAAAGCAGCTCACAAAGCATTTGTGGAAATGGGGATGGTCATTCCTGCTATTTTTTTTTTTTGGCATTTAGTTTTAAGAATGTTTTCAATGTTATCATAGTAATGCTTTAAAAGTTAATATCTAAAAATAAAAGTTCACTGGAGTTTTATGGTCTGTCCACACTGAAGAATTTCAGTTTTTCCACAATGGAAGGTAGGTGCTCATGGTTCTTCCTGTTGGCTCCCAGGTAGGGTACATGTGGGATATTTATTATAGAGAGCATCGTACATTCTTGCAAAAGCAATATCCTGGCTTCCTATGGTTTGTAAAAGCATCAAGAAAAAAAAATAGACTCCGAATAAAACCAGTGAAACAGTTATTAAAATTTGGGGGGTGGAGTAGGGCTGGAGAGATGGCTCAGTGTTTAAGAGCACTGACTGCTCTTCCAGAGGACCCAGGTTCAGTTCCCAGCACCCACATGGGAGCTCACAAACGAAGCAGACTTTTTCTTTTAGTCCATCAACCAACTCCCAAATCATGACACAGAGACTTATTAGTTGTGAATGGCTGGCCTAACTTAGGCTCATTTCTGGCTAGCTCTTTTAACTTAAATTAACCTGTTGTCTTTATCTACCTCCTGCCTTAGGGCTTTTTACTTGTCTTTCTTCTGTATATCTTCCACTGCTTCCTGTGTTGATTTATCTGATGTCTCCCTTGTTCTCTCCTCTCTTCTCTGGTTCTTTCTTCTCAGTTTGCTCTCTCCTGTTTATTCTCTCTGCTTGACAACCCTGCCTATCCTTTCTCCTGACTAGCTATTGGCTAATCAGCACTTTATTAGTCCAAACAGATGCCTTAGGCAGGCAAGGTGAAACAAATACAGTATGTCTTTACAAAATTCAGCACACATGGATACAACATTAAACAAATGTAGCATAAACAAAAGTAACACACTTACGCAGTTAAAGTAGTGTTCTGCAGCCTAAACAAATGTAGCAATCTTTGTCTAGTTAAAATAATATTCTACAGATACAGATATACACAAATGTCTGCAATTCCAGTTCCAGGGGACCCTGCACCCATAGCAAAACACCAATGCAAATAAAATAAATAAACCTTTAAAAATTGAGGCAGTAGCCAGGTGGTGGTGGCACATGGCCTTTAATCCCAGCACTCGGGAGGCAGAGGCAGGTGGATCTCTGTGAGTTTGAGGCCAGCCTGGTCTACAAGAGCTAGTTCCATTACAGGCCCCAAAGCTGCAGAAAAACCCTGTCTCAAAAAACAAAAAAAACAAAACAAAAAAAAACTGGGGCAGTATTTTCACGATTCTCATGTTAGCCACAGTTTTTGTTTCTCAAAATAAGTAAAGATTTCTGTCCCTAGATGAGTGTAATTCCAGATAGGGACTCTAAACCAGTCTTGCTTGCAAACAGACAGTGTGGAGAAGTCTGAAATACTCCTTATTTCTTAAGTTAAAAACAAATTACAAGCTTTAGAGTAATGGCAGGATTCCCTGAGTAGTTCTTGCTGCGAATAATGCTTTCAGCCAAGTGAGATGGCTCAGCCCTTTAGTTCCAGAACTCAGGAGGCAGAGGCAGAGGCAGGTAGACTATGTGAGTTTGTAACCATCCTGATCTATGTAGCCAGGGATACACAGTAAGACCCTGTCTTAAATAATCATGCTGCTGCTGTTCCTTGAATTTTGAATTGGAATTACATGTAGTACTGCTTCTAGCAAAATAAAGCTGAGTTTAGTAGCATCTGCACTGGTGAACATATTTTTTAATCAATTTGACACAAACTAGAGTCATCTGAGAGGAGGAAAGCTCAACTGGGTGTTGCTCTGTGAGAGCATCTTCTTGACTGAGTGAGCCCAAGGTCGGTGGTGCCTGCCCCGCAGGTGATCCTTATATAACAAAGCAAGCCAAGCAGCAGTCCCCCAGGGTCTCAGCTTCGGTTCCTGTCTCCAGGCTCCTGTTATCAGATTATCAGGATTTCCTCTTTCAGAGTTTGGGTCCTTGTCTGTCCCAGCATCAGAGAAGCAAACTAGAACAGCATCTTTGCAAGTCTGAAATCACCTCCTCACCTCTGACTGAAGAGCCATGTCGGTCTCTAAGACCTTTAGTCCCTAGTCAAAGAGATTTTTTTACTCTAATTTTCTAATACATATTTGCATGTGATAAGTGTTTCTATATAAGATACTTGTATGAATTAATATAACTTTGCTTCAAGTTTGGTATTTGAAACCGAATAGAGTATCAACCTTTGCAGTTACATAGACAATATTACCAAGGAGATGACAATAAGTTATCATTAAGTATTCAAATTGATGCTGGGCAGTGGTGGTACATGTGGTGGTACATGCCTTTAATCCCAGTACTTGGGAGGCAAAGACAGGCAGATCTCTCTGAGTTCAAGGCCAGCCTGGTATACAGAGTTCCAGGACAGCCAGGTTATATATCATATTGCATTGCCCAAATTAGAACTGTAAATGTATTATGTGTATATGAATATGTATGTACATATAGTCAAAAATAAAGCTTAGAGCATGAAACTGAAATTCAAAAGTTATGATTGCTACAGAGATCTCGACAGAAGGGAATAGGCCGAGTATATTTGCTATATGGGATTTATTTTTGTTCTTCATGTTGGGAGCCAAACATTTTGTAAATTAATCTGACTTTAAAAAATCTTAACTGTCAAAAGCTATGAGGCTTAAATCTGATTAAAGAGAATAAAATATTTCAGCAATAAATAATTTTCGAAACCAAATGCTGTCTAGTTGAAAGATATCTGCCACAGGTTAAAACAGGAACATTTCCAACCCCATTAAACTTTCAAACTGTCAGTATCACCTTTCAGGAAGTGCTGTGCATGGCATCACTGTGAATTAAGGGATAGCCCCGTATCAGGGCCTCTTCCCACAAGATGCTCTTCATGTGTGTTCTCTTGGAAACAACTATATTACCGTACTGCCTTAATGATTTTATTCTTGGACTTATAACAAAGAAATCCAACTGCAGGAGGCTGTGTCCATTATAGAGGGAGCTCTTCAGGGTGAAGCAGCTTCAGGAGGTTTATGTCTGAGAGACAAACTCTGGCAAACTTTCTCGGCGATATTTCTGGATTTCTGGAAATCTCAAAAACAATAGTGCTGCTGGGGGTTAGGTACAGTTTTTATTTTATTTAGATACTGTTGTATTAGGACTCTTTAACAAAGAGAGAGAAGAGAAAGGCTTCATGTTGTCCTCCTTGGACTATTCTGTTTCCAGGGTGTTCTGACCTGACACGCTATCATTCCTCTGCTAAGATATTACTTCATGCTTTGGTCTTTCATTTCGTTATGGTATTCCAAAGGAATAAACACAACCACTAAAATGTTATTTTAAAATTCTCCACCAAAATGTCTCTGGTTAAGATTGTCCAGTTATCAGAATTTAAATCTACTTCATCAGCAGCACATACCAAGTTTTGGTTTTGAGTGAAGAGCCAAACGAGGCCGATACATGTATGTAACAATAATTTCATCAATACTGAAAATGTAACTGACAATTTGCAACTGTCAGTTAACCAGAAGAGATGGTTGGTCCAGCCGAGCATCTGGAATTTAATCCAAGCCGCTCTATCTGTTGCACTCTGGTGCTTCACATATGGTCATGCTTTTCTTAGTGGAAATGAAGTCTAGCTTGTGGTAAGTGGGGATTCCAGGCCTTAGGGGTAAGACACACTTTTTGTGGCCTCAGCTCTCCTGAAACAGAAAGATCGGGTGAATCCTCCTACCACTTGGAGAGCAGCCCTTTGATAGCCATATGGACAATTGTAACATGAAGGCCTGCTTATTGGGGGTTTCTGTCCTGCCTGGTTCCCACCAGGCCCCACAGTCGTTTGTTCCCAGAGAAAATCACACAGAGAGTCTGCATTAGGTTATAAACTGATTGGCCCATTAGCTCAGGCTTTGTATTAGCTCTTATATTTTATGTTAACCCATTATCCTTATCTATGTTAACCACATGGCTCAGTACCTTTTTCAGCAGGGCAGGTCACATCCTGCTTCTTCAGTGGTCTGGGCAGGACTGGGAGGAATAGGCTTCCTTCTTCCCAGAATTCTCCTGTTCTCATTGCGCCACCTCTACCCTCCTGTCTGGTTTTCCCGCCTATACTTCCTGCCTGGCTACTGACCAATCAGCGTTTATTTAAATCATGATTGACAGAATACAGACAATTCTCCTGCACCAGACAATCTAGCTATTACCTTATATAAAGTAAGTAAGCCATCAGATGTATGTGAGCTATGTGTCCATGAGCATTTATATCTTCCACAGATGGACCTTTTTATTATGAAAACAGCAGGAGCTGATTTGGTATTTAGAAGTGAAATAATCATTTCATCTGATCATTTGATGCCTTCTAAAATTATTTTTAAAAGAAAGAGTCAGGGGACTGGGGATGTAGCACATTGGTAGAGCACTTGCCTGGCACACACAAAGCTGATATATAAAAGAACCAGCAGTGGTGGCACACACCTGTAATCCTAGCCCTTGGGACTCAGGGTGGGGGGTCAGAAGTTCAAGGTCACCCTCTGCTAAGGAGAAAGTTCAAAGACAGCATGGCTGAATATAGGAGATTTTCTTAAATTTAGGAAATAAGTAAATTTTAAAATTCAAGAAAATTTGTAGTCCAAGCTAAACTGCAGTAGTACCTTGCTTGGTTTTGTTCAAGGTTGTTCAGTGTATTCTCTTATTATAACTGCTGTGTTTTTTATTGTCATTATCAACATACTCGAAGTTATTTAATACATTAGGTCAATAAAATAACCAAATGTCTGAGAAAAACAACTCAGGTTATGTCAACTTGGGTTTTATTTCCTAGTAGCTGAAAAACTAAATGGCCCAACTTTTAGCCATTTAGAAAGAGGTTTTGAAAATGCATCTTTTTACATAAAGGTTTTGCAATTATAATGCAAAATTGTGAGGTTTCCTTCTTGGTGTGTTTTTCTTATCTTCCAGTGACATGGGATGTGAAAGAAACAGTGGTTCAGTTGTTAAAATTTAGTTCTAATTCTTATTTACTAACCTGGAATAAATAAATGGCCTTATTAGAAGCCAATTTTCAGGATTGGTTATTGGCAAATTTACTTATCAAAAGTCATTTCAGAGAACTGGTGATGATATAGCCCACAAACAGAATTCATCCAGGAAGTTAAGAAAAATAATTTACATGAAGGATATTTTTTTAAATTTAAAATCTTTGATAGTATATGATAGTAGCTACTAAAAAGATTTAATGTTGATGTCAGAACTCATCTCTCATGTTGCTTCTAATATCTCTTTTCTAATATCATGTGTGTTGGGGGAGTTTTCCCATCCCAGCAGTCACTTCCAAATTATACAGATAATTAATTATATTAATTGTAACTGCTCGGCCAATAGCTCAGGCTTATTACTAGCTAACTCTTACACTTAAATTAACCATAATTCTTTACGTTCAACCACATGGCTTGATACCTTTTCTCAGCACAGCATTTTCATCTTGTTTCTCTGCATTTGCTGAATACTCTCTGACTCCAGCCTTCCTCTTCTCAGAATTCTCCTAGTCTGGCTCTCTCATTCAATCTCTTCCTGTCCAGCTGTTGGTCAATCAGCTTTTTATTAGTCAATGAGAGTAATACATATTCATAGTGTACAAAAAGATTGTTTCACAGCACATGCGTTTGATTATTCCTTTCAGTTTTCATTTATTTTTATTTTCAGTAAAAAATATTTAATCATTTCAGTTTTTGGACAAAGTAATCATTGTGATGATTTCTTAATGCCAACACTCTGCTCTGATCATTTCCCTTCCCCGCCAACCTCACCCACCCCCTTTCATCTGATCCCCTTCCCCCTTTTCATCTTTATCAGTCCATCTTCTATTTTCAGGCAGTCTTGTCCGAGTTTGTTGTTTCAGAGGGAGGGAGTGGGGGCTGCTTGTCTTTCTGTGTCTGTCCGACTTCACCCACAAGACCAACTCCAGTTCCATCCCTATTTCTGAAAACACCATGTCTTGTTCTTCTTAATGGTTGGAAACAAAGGCACTCTGTGCATGAAGCAGACTTTCTTTAGCCACTCGTTGGCGATGGCCACCTACCTCGTTCTGCAACGTGGCTACACAGGTCTCTCTTGTGGGTGTTTACTTCACTTTCTGCAGGTGTACAGCCAGGAGTGAAACAGATGAACCATAAAGTAGATGTGGATTTGATTTTCTGGGGGACTTCATACAGTTTTTCGTAGTGACCACATTAATTTATATGCCAACAGTTGAATATTAGTTTCAATATTTGTTCTTAGAGCAGTATAAATATAATTTAAATGACAACATAGAAAAATACCTCAACTAAGGAGTAAACTATATATGCATTTGCATATGTATATACTTATGTATTGCATATTTATATCCATAGAGAATACTATACTAAAGCAAATAAAATGCACATTTGCAATTTTTATAGTTTTAATTTTGACTTCTCTTCTATTCTACAGACCAGACTTCAGATTTTTTTCCAGATAACTAGTTACAGGATCTTCAAGGATTAAAATGGAAATGATTATTGGTGTTTTGTTGCCTGTTTTTTCCTGGGGAAGTGTGAACAGTTGTCTGTTCACCCCAGATACAGCACTAGCTGCAGGGCAAAGAAAAGCATCCACCAAAGTCTAGCTCGACCAGCCAGTGAGGTCTTAGCCTTAGTGCCACAAAGGCAGCTCTATCACTGGAAGGGACAACTCACTAAAGCCGAGTCCTGAAGCTTCTTGCACAAGCTTCAGGCTGCTCTGCCAGTTTCCTGTCCCTAGGAGTTGTGCATTGTTTACTTAATCTTGGAGACAGGCTTCCCAGGTCTTGAGACTTCACTTTTGTGAGCTTCCTGGTCTCAGTGTCTCAAGAAGGGAGTTTCGATTCAGAGAAACTGACCACATGGCATATGTAAGAAACCAGGGAAATTTGAATGTTCCATTTTTAACCTGTTAGGTGTCTCCAGTGGACTTTGAGTGATGTCAGGGAAGCACAAGGGAGTGAATGAATCCATACTCCTCTGGTCTATGGTGTGCTGCAATTATCTCTTCCTCATAGAAGAGAAAAGTGAACAACTTGTAATGCATTAAATTGGGAAAAAGTGATTCTGAGGCCTTCCTATTTTCCATGCTTCTCCTTGGTGTGTCTGTTCTTGGTTTGTTTATTATCCAAGAGAAAAAGATGCAGAGAAAAGACGATTAGAGGCACATTGAATGTAGCAAATGAGAAGCAGGATTTGTAAGACGGGGGGCTGTGAGAACCAACCTAAGCATGCATATTCTGAATTAAAGATTCTTAAAGATTAGGAAAAGACAGATTATCTACTATTATAAAAACAAGACACTCGAAAGAGAGTGAAGCTGTTTTTAGAGAGGAAATGAAGCTTACACTCAGTATTGAGCAGGGTTGAAAGTGCCATGGCGTTGGTGAGGCAGGAAAGGGCATGTATGGGCATCCTGAGGTGGGATAGGCAGAGTTCTTTCCAGGGAACGAAGTTATACACTGTCTCATCCACTGACCTCCTTCTTTGTCATTTACTGCCCCCATTGGCAGCACGGAAAATGTTCTTAAGCCTGCCCCACTTAAAATCAGTGTGCTGTTCTGCAATCTTCTGGTTCCTTACTGATTCATATGGTTTTACAACTTTCATAGTGTTATAAATGTTCTTAGAAGTTTTGTTTAGTCATTTCCTCACATAAAGCAAAAGTCTCCCTTTTGCCTTCACAGATGTTATTTTACTAATGTCACATAAAAATGGATGTCTGTACAGGGCAGGTTCTGCATCACTGAGGTGGACAGCAATAGGTGTATTTTAGGGCTGTTGTGTTAGTACTAGGTAGCATGCATACTAATTCTCCAGTGTCAGTATGCTTCGTACAACTGTCAGAAAGGATAAAGTTCTGGATTAAACAAGTTTATAAACATCTGGAGAAGCAAAGGCTCTCATGTGTTACATCAAAACAACCTCCATCTCCTCGTTTGATTTCATTCAGCAGTTTATGGTTTTAAAACTAGTCAAAAAGTCTCCATAATTGAGCCATTGATTTTTCTATCATCTGTACTGAAATAACAAATAATTTTATTCTATAATTCCATGCAGCGATTTTGTAAAAGGAACAATATTCCTGTTCTAGAGTTAATTCTTCTCAGTATAGAATATTCCTGTTCTAGAGTTAATTCTTATCAGTATAGAATATTCCTGTTCTAGAGTTAATTCTTATCAGTATAGGCTGCATTCTCCTGAAATAGGAAGCTTCAGGTCACCTGAAGGCCTTGAGGGGCTCGTTTTATCACATGCAAGCTGTGCATTTCCTTCAAATGGCCTGTTTTGTTTTTAATAGAAATTTTTATTCAACTCATTTGTAAACAACATTGATTTGAAATACTTGATGTTTATTTGCTATTGCTGTGTAGGAATATGATTGTGATTATGAAATATCTTCATTCATTACAGGAGAGGAAGGGAATTGAGGAGAAGGAGATGGCAGTAGAGGCGGGTGGTGGGTGTGATCAAAGTATGCTGTGGATATGGATGAGAAATGACCATGGCAACCATGGTCCTGAATAAGCAATACACAAGGTTTGAAAGACTGTAGGAAATATAGGTGAGTTTTAAGAAGATATTAACGACAAGAATGCAAGAGAGGAGCTTTATGGCATTAATACAATTCCAAGGGAATAATTAGATATCATGTCTTAAAATTTGAGAGAAAAGAACAGTTATTTCTGTGGCACCAGAGGAAACAATCACTGTTTTGTGGGTCTCTGTGAGATGGACTACTTTGTGCAGTTTTCCCAGTTCAGAACACAGTGTGGTTTGGGTGAAGAAGGGAGTAACGTTTCACTATTGTTTATGGTGTCCCTGCCTCTTTCCAATGAAAACATAATTCTTTGCATAGCATCTTCTCTTTTACTTTAGAGAAATTCCCACATGGCATTCATCAGAGGTGATAAAATGCTGCAGTTACTCTTTCTCAGAACTTGGGGGAAACAGATCTGTATTTGTTCAGAACTCAAAAGAAAGAGTTTTATTTTAAGTCCATCCAAAGCATAAATTACTTTGCAAATCTTTGGTTCTGTAGTTTTTGTAGCTTAGAGGACTGTGTGTATGTGTGTGTGCGTGTGTGTGTGTGTGCACGCACGTGTGCATCTGTGTGTATAAACAAATTTAGAGCCTTTAGAAAAGTAAAAGAACTTGGGATAGTTAATCTAAGAAAAAAATAATGAGCATTCTTTAACATTAAAGAGTGAGGACCAACTTAATGTTTCAGACTTTGTTGATTTCCCTTGGGAGCCCTTACTTGTTGGGAGGAGTGGATGGAGGTGGTTTGGGGGGGAGGTGGGAGGAGGGCGTGGGAGGAGATGTGGGACAGAATGTAAAATGAAATTTAAAAAAGAAAGAAAAAAGAAAACAACAACAAATGAGTGAGAAATATTGTACCTTGAATTTTCATGATCATGAAGTTGGAGAGATGGCTCAGCACTTAAGTGCACTGACTGCTCCTTCATTCCTAAAGCAGCTCACAGCCATCTGTAACTCTAGTCTCAGGGCATCCAGTGCCCATTTCTGGCCTCTGCAGGCACTGCACACATGTGGTGCACAAGCATATATGAAGTCAAAACACCCATACACATAAAATGAAGTGAAGAAAACCATGATGACAAGTTGTGTAATACAATATTTGAAAAAAAGAGTATTGATTAAAACTGGGTGTTTCATAATGTAAGAAGAGAATGAATTAAAGACAAAAATGGTATTGCCATTTCTTGAGCAAATAAGAAATATACTTGAAATAATGTTTATTAATTTTACTTTTATAAAAATTTTCTTGTGAAATAGATTTATAAAATTGGTTTACATTTAGAGTGTGTTTAGTGATGGTTTGGATTAACTAATCATAGTCTAGATAACTCCAGTAAATTAGAATAAGGTGGAAGAGAAAGAGTAGAAAATGACTAGAAAACTGTTCTGTTTCCTGAAGAGTCACTTTTTGGTTTATGCAGTGTGAGTCTGCATTCCAGACTAAACTGAAGTCTCAAGTTCAGTCTCTTTTCTCCTGTTGCAATTGTTTTGTAAAGGAGTTGATTATTCTCAAAAATACCTGTAATATTCTGCATGATTGAACAGTCTTAATTGCTAAGCCATCCCTCCAACCTCTTTAATTATATGTATGTGTGTGCATGCATGTATGTATACACGTTATAAATATATAGAGAATACAATATCCAACATTATTACAATCTATTACATATTTCTAAATGAATCAAATGTCCACACCTCTTTAAAAGACTGTATAAGTTTTACTGTATAAGTTGGAGGGCTGATGATAGACACTCCTTCCATACTGATGCAATAAGAGTTGTCTAGGACCCGTGTCTACCTTGCTTGACTTTTCCCTGGTCTATCTATCATGCTGAAGTTATCAGTAGCATCTCTGAGAACTCATAAAGAAGAATGGAAAAAGAGGAGTCTAATATTTCATAAGGATCCACGTGTGTAATAGAACTATGTTGGATAATCCACTCTCCTCCTCTTATGTGGATCTTATGGGGAGTTTATAGGAATGGTATTTTAGCCTCTCTTCCCGAGGGGAAGAAACTGATATGAAGGCAGTGTTCTGTGACAAAGCCCAAGCTGTCTACCACACTGCACTGGACTCATGCCTGGAATTATATTTTCAAGGCTTTTGCTGTCTCTATTGGATGGCTGCTAGTATGGAGATGTGCAAAATACAGAAATAATGTATTGAGAAAAAGAAGCTGCTTTCTCAGTTGGCTCACAATGCTGAGTGATCATGGGGACATTTTGTTTTTATGGAGAAAGATCAGATCTTAGTGTAAAAGTATGATAATACATATATACAAGATGGTGACCCTATGTACAAACCAGATTACAGGTTTGGGCATGACATTCAGCTAGTTAAAGACAGTCTTTAACTTTAGTAAATCTAAATCTTTATGTGCCAGAGTCTATGGCTAGTACAGTTTAGTCAGTACTTCTGTGGAAGGAATGGCTGTTTTATAATGCCAGTATCAATTATAGTCCAGAGCACATTGATAAATTTCCAATTCTTGATAACAGGAAATACCAGGCGATTGGGTAACAAAAATGTTGAAGCAATAGTATTTTTCTTACTTCATTTTATATTTTTGAAGATAAGATAATAAAAATACATTATACACTGAGTGTATTTGTATGTCTTCTGTAGTGCTCAGCTTCTTGTGGTAAAGGTATAAAGTACCGGGAGGTCTTTTGCATTGATCAACTCCAAAGAAAATTAGAAGAAAAATATTGCAGTCATCTGCAGAAACCTCGAACTCACAAAGCTTGTAGATTGGGACGATGCCCTTCATGGAAAGCCAATAGATGGAAGGAGGTATGTGGCATTTTCAACTATCACATGTTGTATCTATCTATCTATCTATCTATCTATCTATCTATCTATCTATCTATCTATCTATCTAAATATATTATGTATGTATATATATATATCTACCTACCATCTATTTTTCATCTATCATCTAACTCTATCAATGTGTATATGTATGCGTGTATCTATCTATCATCTATCTATCTCTATCAATATATGTATGTATCTATGATCTATCTATCTTTTATCTATCTATCTTACTATTGTCTATCTTTCATCTATTATCTATCTTCTACCTTTCATCTATCATCTATCTATCTCCTATCTTCATTCCTTCTTCCCTTCCTTTCCATCTATACATCATCTCTAGATATCTATATTTACATTTTAAAAGTCTGAATTCAGCATTTGTAATGACCTTGAATGTTTGACTTCTTTACAGCATCATTTATTACAGAATTTTCTGCACTGTGCTCAATACTATATAGCATTGTTGCATTTGCCTACATCTATTGGTAAAATAATTTAGTTTCTCAATTTTATTTTGAGGTTACATTTTTACAGAAACTCTGCTAGTGAACATGGGGCTCATGGCCACTGGCATCATCTTGGTTATCTAACAATAAAATATATCCAGTGATGTATTAATATTGACCTTGTTTCCATATCAGAATCTTGGATTTGAGTTAAAGTGACATCCTGGAGAGACAGAGAGTGAATTACAGGCATAATTGCAAATAGAGGTGAACAAGTGAGGTTTGAGATCTTTGGAAGGACTAAGAAAACTCAGCACAAAAGAAATGGATGAACACGTGAGGTCCAGGCTGACAACTCAATTTTGAAAGAAAAGTGAATGCATGCTTCATCATACTCTGGTACAAAAACCCTATACCTACATAGTTTTTGATGGACAGTTGGTGTTTGAGGGACACCGTGTCATCTCATTGATAATGAGTAAAAAATTCTCTAGTTTCACCATAGAACAGGCAGCTTCTGCAAAAGGTTGTTGTGCTGGGAACTTGATGATATTTAACTGATCTCTGAAGTGAAAAGAGTATAATAAGATTCTTCTATTGTCTTTCTAATTGTCTACTAGATTGGCCCTGACCAAAGGAGATAAAAATTCAGGAATATTTCCCCTAGGCACAGACACTGTCCCTGTGGATGACACTCAGTATCATACTGGGGACCTAACACATTGAGGAGTCTGCTCAAGGTGGGGTTCACAAGCAAAGCTGGGATTCCCTAAACACAAATGAAAAAAGTCTTGTTTCTAGGAGATGACCTCATATGTGTACTGGAGTGGTGAGTTCATTTATTTTAATGATTCAAGTAGTTAAATTGCCTCTAAAGCCACACATCTGGAAAGCAGACACAAATGGTCTTGTATTTCAATGTTTGTCACTGTTAAGCAGCAGTAATTAACATGCATCACTAAATACATTAGGAACATTATCAAATAACAAATGAAACACACTCCTTTATAAGTCATTTGAACTAATCTGGCCAGCAGTTTTCTAAATGAGTCTTTGTAACTGAGGTCTCATGCAAGGTGGCAATAAAAACGATTATTATTTTAGAATTATATAATTTTATAATAAATATATTAAAGCAATGCTACAGTTTATGCAATTGGAACAGAAAAGCAACTACTGATTATCTTGTGCATCCCTCTGAAAGTATATATGTGTAGAACACATTACCATTTGTAGTGCAAGGATATCCTGAAACTATTGGCTTCATAAGAGTATTTTTTTATAGAATAAATCAAACAGTAAGAACCACACAAGTGGCCATTTGTTTCTGGCAGAGACTTGGGGACAGTGTAGGTGAATGGAACTAATTTCAATTACAAAGAAAAACAATGTAAAAAGAAGGCAGACTCTGTACAGAGCATCTGTGTCTTTCTTGGTGTTAACAATCATCCTTGCCACTGAAGCCTATTCCTTTAGTAGAGCTTGCCTCGTTTCATTTTTAGCATAAGTCAAGCCAACTTGGAAAGGATGATGTGTTTGCTTTTGTGGGACAGATGGTCAAAGGCCAAAAAAGACCCTCCATGATGCAGTCATGAACAGATGTAGCAGAGAAAGATATTTGGGACCCACAGAGTTGGTGACCCAGAAGAGTAAATCATTCTCCTACTTCACAGCCACACCCTTTGGTTCTATCTGAGCTCTACTTGAGAGTTGTCCACTGTCTATTGGAAATATCTGTGGATTTGCTTGTCCAAATTTGGTTGTGCCTTTTTAGTGTTTTGCCCTCTTTGGGAGGGCTAATCTGCTGTTGTTCTGCACAGAGACATCTTGGTCCAGAGGTGTATACTAGTCCTCCACATTTAACAAAACCACAATGTGACAAATATAATCAATGAAGAGATGGCAAATCCCTTTGTAACTAAGTCACCATGTTCAAAATAAAAGAAATTTGGCCATGTGTGAAGTAAGGTCCTTGGTAAACAGCATATCCATTGTCTTTGAGAAAGCCAAGATAGTAGCCTGAGATAGTGCTACAGAAGTAAACATTTGGCAGGTTTCAGACTTGCATGTTAAAGACAATAGGAAGTCATGCAAGATATTAAGAGACACTCATATCTTAGCTCACACTATAAGAATGTAGGTGATGGCCACCATATACCTAGGGAAGCCATTGTAGGTCTGAGAACAGATGGTGATGGAACCCTGAGTTTACTTATTCATCTCTTCTTGGTCAGGGCCAACATGCTGGGCAGTTTAGAGAGCTATTAAAAGGGTCTCATTCTATTCTATTCAATCCCCTGAACAAGGTGGTCGTGATAAAGATTCAGTAGCTATTTGTTAGATAGAAGAATTGAGAGAGCCTACTGAGTGACAGACACATTATGGAAAGAAAGAACAGGAGACAAGACAAAAGCAATATTCTGAGTCACTCTCTACATAACAATAATCTTCACCAAATATATAAGACTAAGGTAGGATCTTTAAAAAGTATAATTTATTCAATTAGACAAAATTTGATGTAGAAAACAATACAGGGGAGCACATTCTTTTTATGGCCATCTCTGGGTGTATTCATTTTAGGGAAGATGTCTATGTTAAGAATATAGTATTCTGTATTTTAATATAGCTATTTAAGGCCTCCATGGATTTTTTTTTCTAAACGTGCACTATGATCAAAAGACAAAACCAAAAAAATTCTGTGTTTTCTTGACTTAAAGAAAATATTATTTGTTCGGTAGAACTTCTTGCTTAGAAGTGTTTTGTAAACTAAGTTTTTCCAAGGATTCTCTTTCAAGGTTACAGTAAGGATCTTATCCAAATGCAGTTTATGTTTCTAAGATTGTCTGGAAGGTTTTTATAACTACAAAACAGGACTACTTTATAGGCTAATCATTTTTTGTAAGATGTTCAGATGAGACAGACTGCATCTTGGTATGTCTGTCTACCTAGTATTATGCATGCTGCAAAGCATACACAGTTATCTCCGTACCAAGAGCCAGATGACTTTTTGGTGAACACATTTAGTGAGTTGGCAGAATTCAATAGCCTCTACATGGCCTGTAGGTCAATGTAAATGGAAGGAATATGCACGGTATTCAGAAGTGAGAAGGCAGAATGTGTCTTTGGAGTTCGACTCGGCAGCCACTCAAGTAAAAAGTTGCCGTGGTCTGTGAGAGTGATCTGAGCCACTGGTTAAGTTCAGATCTTAGTGTTGGTGGGATTTAAATATTTTTCTTATAATAAAAAATATCTTGAAGTAGAAAAGATGGGGTTAGATGCCATGGATTGCTTGCAAAAACAGAGAGCTTGAAAAACACGAGATATTTCTTTCTTATGTTATCTCTGTTGAGAATGCCAATGAGTCTTCAAACATTATTATTCCATGTGACCACCGATCCTTTCTGGAATAACAGGGGACAAAGACAACCAAAAGCACAATTAATAAATATCCTTCAAACTTCTTCAAGTTTTCCTAATATCAACTTAAAGTTTTCTGTTATTTTCCATATCTGCTTTTTAGATATAACTGGATCTGGGAACACCTGACATCCCAGAGCTGAAAACTGGCTGAGTCTCTGTTGCTAGGAGACAAGTCAGGGAACGCTCATGAGAGAGAGAGAGCAAAGCTTCAACTGTCCTTCATCAAGCTAAGAGTTTCTGTTCCCCCCAAATTCATATGTTAAAATCCTGCTCCTACAAGTAATGTTGTCGGAAGTAAGAACTTTGGGAAGTGAGTCGTGAGGGTAGAGCCCCTGTAATTGATATTATCTTCCATGTGAAAGGGGCCTTCGAGCGCTCCTAGTCCATTTTACAGACATCAAATATCCTGGTGCTTTCATTATGAGCTTTCCACCTGTGAGATATAAATGTCTGTTATTTGGGAGACTCCCATAGGCGCATATGAATCGCAGCTCAGATGAGGAGGGAAAATGGCAAGTGATGATGATGTTGCTGTAACAAGTATCCAAGTGAGGATGTGGATTTGGAACAGGGGGAGCCTGGAGGCATGTGTAGTAAAGGCTGCACTGCTGTGTCTGGGGCAGGGCAATCCCGGTGAGCACTGGGAAAGAAGAGCAGAGAGATGACATGAGAGCTCCAGGCTTAGAGAATCTCTGAGCGACTGAACAAAGTGTAGAAATATGGACAGTAACAAATGTTCATTAATAATGCTAAGGAAATGAGGACTGAAAGATCAAGACAAAGTTGTCTAACATTATCATTTATCTAAATTTAAAATTTATTATTTTTCCAGAATGCTACTCATAGAAATATAATCAAGATTCAACAGCTTAGCAAATATTTAGACCTCCAACAGGTTCAAATTATAGTGAGTGTTGCACATAAAAATCAATATAACAAAACTCTTAGAAATTATTGTTTAGTGGAAAATAATTGGCATAGTAATAGAATTTTAGTCTCATTTAGAACAATATGGTAGCCCTGTGTAGACATTAAGTATATTTAACTCAGCAAAGGGTTGCCACGCTGGGATGTCATCTAGCATACCCCAATTCAGTTGACAGTTTCCAGAAAACTTGAAGTACTTTGTGAATAACAGCTTTTTAAAAAAAAATCTATGTATTTATATAGACTCTCTAGTTAAGACAATGGTAAACACACTCATCTTAGGGTTTTCTCTCTAATGTATGATACAATATCGGGACAGGTTTACCACAAATAAGAAAATGTGCAATGTTCTCTTTTGTTATCGATATGTGATTTGGTGTCTGCTAGCTACATTGTTCAGATCCTCTGCGCTCCTTTGTAGTGCTCTGTGACCTGTGGGTCAGGGCTGCAGTGGAGGGATGTGTACTGCAGATTGAGAGGCACCGGTCCAGTGGCTGAAGACATGTGTGACCCAGCTACCCGGCCTCAGCAGCATCAGCAGTGCTGGCACCAGGACTGCAGGAGGTACCAGTGGACAACTGGAGCCTGGCTAGATGTGAGTGGTAACACGAGCTTGGTCTTTTCCGTTGCTTCTTAATTTTTAAAAACTTTATTATTTTCATCTTGTGTATACATATAAGTATGTGTGTGTGTTGTGTGTGTATGTATGATGTGAGGATGTGTAAAAGCTGCTGCGTGTTTGTTTTGGCACATGTGTGGGGCTCAGAGGACCTTTTGTGGATTCTTAGTGTTAAATTCAAGTTGCCAGGCTTCTTACACTTGGTTACTTTGTCTTCCGAGCCATCTATTTTGTTCTCCATCTCCTCTCCTCTCTTCCCCTCTCCTCCCCTCTCCCCCCTCCCCTCCCCTCCTCTCTCCTCTCCTTCTCCCTCTTCTCCTCTTCCGTTTCATTTTCTCTCCTATCTTCCCCTACCCACTTATTTTGAGGCAGAGGCTCCAGTAGCCTTGGTTGCACTGGAACTCCTGCTCCTCCCACCTCCCCTCCGGAGTTCTGACTTTGCAATTATGTACCACTATACCCATGCCTCAACAAGCAAACTTGCAAAGACACTGCACATAGGAAACTGTTACTGTTTTTTTTTTTTTCATTGCACTTCCAGTGTTCAACATCCTGTAAGAAAAAGGAGACCTATCGTCTGGTGAAATGCGCAGATGAACAAAACATACAAGTGAATGAAAGTTTCTGCGATCCTTTAAGGAAACCTCTTTCGATCAAAAAGTGCAGGAACCCTCTCTGCAAGTTTGTGGTGGTGACAGGAGATTCATCTCAGGTAAGGTGCCGTTAGCTTCTTTCCCTTTCGCTGTCATGAAACACCCTGGCAAAAAAGAAGCCTCATTGATGAGGGATTAGAGCTACTCTTATTATGGATGCAAAGGAGGGATTTAGAATACTGTTGGGAATTAAGCTGGTTCAAGGAAGTAGGTTATCCCTGGATATTTATGACTTTACCAGCTGTAGGTAGTTGACTACTTTACTAGCAGTGATAATTAGACAACTGCTGGTTGCTTCCAAGATGTGTGGCACTGTCTGACCCTTGAGCATATCTTGCTGGTCGTTGTTACGGTTCATAACATAGACTTTCCTGCAGGATAGGACTTAATTGCTCTCTAATACTATGAGATCTTGTCCTCTGTGAAGAAGCTTCCAAGTTAGTTCTAGCTCAATCCCTCCAAGTTGTGTGGTATCTTCAGCAATAGGGTCTCACCTTCATATTCCGAGGTTAACCAAGGCAATGGCAATAGCCTGTATTGTTTGGGTAGAGGTTTCTGGGCTCCCCTGACTGATGCCTAGATGGTAGGTTTCCCATACTTGACAACTTCTTGATACACATTTTAAATTTTAATGTTAAGTAGTTTTGCTATCGTGGTTCTTTGGGTTTTGGGTTTCACATCTATAAAAATCACTGCCTAGTTTTGGCCAGAAGGATGTACACTTATAGTTTCTTCTAAGACTTATCATTTTAATTCATCTACTTAGGTCTGATACATTTTGACTATTTCCATTTAAGATAAGAAGTCATCACCTACATCTACAATTGCACATGGCTGCCTCTACGAACCAAACATAAACCAGGGAAGAGATTATTATTCCCCTATTGGGTTCCCTTGGCATCTGTTAAAACTCAGCGAGCCACAACTTTGTGACTGGCCTTTTCACAAAATTCTACCCAGCTTTAACACAAAGGTGGCAAGGTCACAAGAGTCACAGCAAAGTGTAAGGGACTCAGCCTATCCAAATACTCCTGTGAAAGAAAGAACACAGGGATTTCTAAGTTCTTTCCATCTTCAGATTGTATTGCATGAAAACCCAAGACTGTCGGAATGACATAAGGACAGGACACTGTGTCCAGTAGGCAGGATAGAGTGCTCAAGGATGGAAAGCAAGACTCCTCACGGGCTCCTCAGAGGCAAAATCTAGGCTGAATCTTGCTGTTTCGTATTTTGTGGCGTGACTCTGTACATGATGCCTAAGTGTCTCTGCCCCTTGGCTTCCCCACTGTGTATGAAGCCAATTGAGTTGATGTAGAACCGATACGCATGATACATATGTAGCTGCTGACAGACATTAGGCCTTGGGCCAGCTCCAGGACTCCCTATTTCCTTACCAGTATGCATTTTTCAGTGTGCAGGTAACTGTGGGCTCATTAACCCACAGAAGATTACATACTGCACCAGGATCCGGTCCTCTAAGAAGCATGCATTCCATCAGCTTCAGCCTGTAGTCTATGGAGAATGCCCCGTGAAACCTTCTCCTCATGTGTACAGATGCAACATTGGAAGCTGTTTGAATATAGCCACCTGGCAAGTGGGGAAATGGAGCAAGGTCAGTCCAGAATTCTGAATTTAAGGCCCTTTGTATAAGGCTTTTCAGAGGTGGAATGCCTGGTAATCTGTACTTTAAGTAAATCTTCCAAGTTATTTTCTACACCATTGTCTAAAAAAAATCCCACTTTATTAGTTATTTGTATAAATATCTTATCCTTTATGTGTGTATTCTAACTTGCTTATAAAAAGATAGCAATATTGCTCATTTGTAGTCCTTGGAGAACATGCATAGTGGCTTGGATTTTATGTAGGTACTTCAGAAATATCAGCTAAGTGAAGTAGCTCTCTCTAATATGTCTATAATGCATATTATTTACACTACATTCTATTCACCAAGTTAATGGAAATACAATAACATTACTTTGTAAATTCATCATAAGGAAAACCTCTACATAGCCGTAATGATGGTAATAACTGAGATTAATGTTTATTAAGTATTTGCAGTGTGCTATGTATACATATGCAATTTTAATAAGGCTCATAAAGGAATGTTTACTGAATGTCTGTTGTGTGCTAATGATACAACTGTACAAGATAAACGGCAAGAAACCAGCACCTGAGAAACAACAGCTGTAGGCTCACCCTAAAGGATTCTTGCTTTCCCCCTCCGGTGACTATCCTTCCCCAGATTGTTTTTGTATCTTCCATAGTTCTACCCATGGCTGACCCTCGCTTTGATCTTAAGAGTCTAGTCTTGGAGAGGGCAGTATGGGTTTTCTGGCCTTATGGTTTCTTATCTATTTTACGTCCGACTTTACTGTGTTGACAGTGCTCAGTCACATGTGGAAATGGGATAATGGAGAGAAGAGTAGAATGCAGGACTGAAAACGGTTGGCCCAGTGACTTATGTTTAAAGCCTTTAAAGCCAGATGCTCAAAAGAAATGTTATGCCAATGACTGTAAGTAATAGATTCCAAAATCTACCCAGCATCAAGTGTCCCTATGTTTCAGCTAAAATGTGAAACTAGATCTATGCAGCTGTCATGCTCTGCCACACATTGCCAGACCTTCAGAGTACAGCGATGATTCTGAGGGTCAAGTCCATGCTGTTTGGGATTTGCTCAGTGCTGATGTGTCACATGACTTTATCCTTGAAGGTAAATTATTCACCACCTGCAAAGAAATCCAAGTTACAAAGAACATTACCAAAGATGGTGACTACGACCTTAACATCAGGGGAAGAACAGTGAAGGTATTATGAAAACCATTTCTAATTGATTTTAACTTCGATCCTGTCTTTGGAAAGTGTTTTCTAGAGATTTGTGTATTCTCTGTAGATCCATTGCTCAGGCATGCAACTGGAGAACCCTAAAGAATATTTACCACTGGTCAAAGGGGAAGACAACTTTTCTGAAGTGTACGGCCTGAGGTATGAGATGCTCTGTTCTATCTGTGCACCGTTAGGGCCCTCAGGTATTAAGCCTTTGGCACCGCATTGGGAATACCACCTGTAGGAGAGGGAATTGAGAAGGAGGTGGACACATTAGGACCTTCGCCGTGTGTCAGACTGTAATCACAAGGAAGGCGAGTGTGGGACGATACAGAAGGGATAAGTTTAAGACCTTGCCTATTTTTATAGAAATCTAACTCATTTTCTCAACAAAACCTGGAAGAATTACATCTCAATTTTTTTTGTAGAAATATCCCTTGAATTTCTCACTAAGGATTCTACATGATAGTTGCCTTAGTTAGGTTTTCATTGCCAAGAAGAAACACCATGAACACACCAACTCCTGTAAGGAAAAGGGGATGGCTTATAGTTTCAGAGGCTTAGTCCATTATCATCACGGCGGAGAACATGGTGGGAGGCAGGCAAACATGGAGCTGGAGAGGGAGCTGAGAGTCCTAGATCCTGCAGACAACAGGAAGTTGACTGAGACACTGGGTGGTATCCTGATCATAGCAAACCTTATAGGACACTCCCACAGCAATACATTTCCTCCAATAAGGCCATACCCACTCCAGCAAAACCACACCTCCTAGTATTACCATTCCCTGTGAGATTAAGTTGGCTAATTACATTCAAGTTATCACATTAGTCATGGTGATTCTGCTTCTTTCTCAGTTAGGATGTTGGCACTATGGTGTTGAAGAATAGAAATACTTCTTCTGTTTTACCTTGTGTGTGTGTGTGTGTGTGTGTGTGTGTGTGTGTGTTTGTGTGTAGCACTGGCTGTTCTAGAACTTGTTCTGTAGACTAGGCTGGCCTTGAACTTAGAGATCTACCTCTTCTGCCTCCCGAGTACCGGGATTAAAAGTGTACACCACCACTGCCCAGCTATGTTTCATATTTTCTAAGTTCATCATTTACCACACTGGGAGCTAACAAATGCATCAAGTAACACAATGTCCCAATGTTGTTACAGACTTCAAAATCCCTATGAATGCCCCTTCAATGGAAGCAGGAGGCAAGACTGTGCATGTAAAAATGATTACCCGCCTGCTGGATACACTGCTTTCAGCAAAGTGAGAGTTGATCTCACTTCCATGCAAATCAAAAGTAAGTGCTGGGTCTCCATAGAAACCAAAATGCCTTCATTTGCTAAGGAAAAGTACAGCCATGTATTGATATATTATGATAGGGTATAATGAAAAACCCAGAATTGTACAGAATGGTTTCCTTTACAATTATGAGACACATACATTTTTTATGATAACATGAAATATGGGGACCTTTGATACAAGTGTTATTATATAGTGCCAGTAATAAGATAGTTCCCTCAAATAAAGCTATCTTACTTAAAAGATAGTTTAAAAACTCCAACCATATTAAGTTGAAAAGCTAATAGCCTCAACGTAAGTGTAAGGTTTTTTGTAAGATTTAAAGTAATAACAAGATTGAGCATCACATTTTCCTATACACCACATCATTTAATCTTTTAAGCAACTTTGTGTCAGATAAAATAGATATTACATCAAAATGTCACAGATGATAAAATTAACTCTCTCTTATGAGAGTGACTTGTCCCAGTTCATAGTCAAGCACCACTGTGAGGGAATGAAGACCTGCTCAGAGAACTCAGGCTGGAAAACATGCCATATTTCTAGAAATTAACTGGGTAATTCACCTAGGTCACAGATACCTATGGACCTTGCAGAATGCCGGCCATGATGCACCTTCATGCTGAGCGCTCCATCTCTGCATGAAGAAGCAACGAGTACCCACTTCCAGAGGCTCTGTCTCCATCCTCATTGAACTGAGCACTTTACAGTGCATAGAGACAGAATTTGCATGAATGTTCTGTATCTAAATTATGGCTATGTGGTGATTTGATGCTGTTCTCATAATGAAAGTTACCAGTTACTAAAAACTGACCTTTACTGCAGTGGTTGACTCCACTTTTATAACTCCCAATAAACCTGCGGCAAGTTGCTTTATAAAGTAAGGAAAGATTAGCGCAGCCCAGGGCTTGGTGTGGGTCTCATCTGACTGCACACAATAGGACTGTATGTGTGTATATGATAATATGGTTTCTTTCGTTGGGTACTCACCAGGGTCTATCATTTGGGCTCCACCCTGATGACCAAATCCAATATAATTCTTTCCCAAAGGTCTCATCTTGACTCTTCTGTATGAGAGAACAAAATTACTATTTACATTTTTCATTATGGTTTACAATAAAGATTTGTGTTATTATTATTTTGGGGGGCATTATATGTGCATGAGTATGGGTACCCGAGGAGGTCAGAAGAGGGTGTGAGATCCTCTGCTGCTGGAGTGACAGATAGTTGTGAGCCACCAGGCACGTGGCTGGGAACCAAACTCCTTTCTGCAAGGACAGCAGATGTCTTAAGTGCTGAACCATCTCTCCAGCGCCCTTATATTTTTGCTTTTTTTTTGCTCTGTTTTGTGTTTTGGAACACTGTCGTTAAACTGTGTTCCTATCCACTTAATTGACATGAGGTGCTCTGAATGAATGAAACTTCTGCATGAGTTAAGAATACGGAGTGTGTTGGTGGCGACAAAGCAGTTGTGTGTTGATGCAGGTATGAGCACAGACTCTTGGATCCTCCTGTGTGTAAATTCTTTGTTTCTGTTACCACATAGCACTAGGTATCTTCTTAAACCCAGTTCTCTTCATTTTTAAGAGTAGAAACTGCCTCTAAGGGCTTCTGATTTCTCTGTTTAAATTCCTTTCAATCCCCTTTGCCTTTTCTATTAAGGTTAAAAGATGATACTTTTACTATATCAACTTGATATCTTGGTATGATAAATGTTATTTAATATCTTGGTATGATAAATGTTCCTTTCTAAATCTTGGCTATTCTTTTAAAATGTGAGTATATCAGTTAGTTAGTGCCAGTATCTATGTTACCTACATTCAGTGACTTATTTATTGGTCATTGGGTGCCAGTTTTCACTAATTTATCAACACAAACTATCATATTGCCAGTCATTGGCCTGAGACCTAAACATGTAATATCAATAATATCAAATGGATACATTTTAAACTCCTTTCTTTTCCTTCTCCAAACTCTTGTGATACACACACACACACACACACACACACACACACACACACACACTATACCTATAGTATGAAACTGCATGTGACAAGTGATTCATAGTCCTGATTGGTCTCATTTTAAATGTGTGACTGCTGAGCTTCTCATGCATGCCTGTAACAGTGACTCCCAAGCAAACCTACTGGATGCGTCTAATGCACCCCCTCTTCTTCTCTTGTACTCAATCACAAACCTCTTGGATGTGTCTAGCGTACCCCCTCTAGTTCTCTTGTACTCAATCACACCTTCTTTTCCAGTTTTCAGTTTCTAGCAGGCTAGCTTCTGCAGTCTCCCGCTTCACTGATGATGAACTTGCTGTCTCATTTACCAGGAAAAATAAAGAGCACAACCCAAAGGGAGATTCCTGAGCCCACTGCTGCACTACCAGTTCACAGAAACTTTACCCATGTTTCACCCCTTCGCTTGTTTATTGTCGTTGAACCGTTCTGTTCCTGCTCCTAGTGAAAGCAAATCTCCTTGGTTGTCTCATAGATATGACCCAAGGACATTATTTCAGCAACGATATCAGCAATTCTTCTTTGCTGGACCATTTACAAGATCCGTGCAATATGTCCTTAGTGCTTCCATTATAATTAAGAAAGTATTGTACCCTCTGAACACTTTCTTTCTAATCTCTCTCTCTCTCTCTCTCTCTCTCTCTCTCTCTCTCTCTCTCTTTTAAGTCAGGGTCTCTACATATAACTCTGGCTGTCCTGGTCTTTGTAGACCAGGCTGGGCTCAAACTCAGAGATCTGCCTACCTCTGCCTGAGTGCTAGGATTGAAGGCACATGCCACCCCACCCCATTTCTCTGTGTTTCCTGATAGTAACTTTTCTTAAATGAGACACTATTCCCCCACCACGTCATTTTTCCTATCCTATCCTATCCTGAACTTACTCCAAGTAGCTTGTTATTGCCTTCTTATCTGACATGGTCCTTATCAAAGTTATCAATAGCCGCCCCTCCTCTATACCTGGTAGTGATTTCTTTGTGTTCAGCTGACATGATTTAGCTTTCAGCTTTTCAGTAAGGATCAGTATTATCCACAGCAGGGCAGTTGAGGGAGTACTGGGGCCATGTCCTTTGGATAAGAGGCGGGGACTATTTTGCAAGGTTGAATTTGTATTATGATCCATAGGAACCACAGGAGTGAAATCATCAGCGAGAAGAAAAGACCTGGATGCTGGAGAACAGATTGTAGCCATAGAAACAACTAGGAATTGAATGAAATAATTCAGGAAAATGATAAGAGTCAAAACTGGACTAATGAGTGAAGAGCAACAGATAAGTGCACTTTAGTTTGGGCACATAAAGTTAGACATAACTGTGGAGCATCCAAGGAAGGATGCCCAGTAATAGTCTGGTTGGTGTGCTGGAACTCAGCGGACACAAGTGGACTAGGTACACACCATCAGTTATCACTATGAAATGGGTGTTATTGACTTTTCATGCTGTTGGAGGAAATATCAAATTACACACTTTGAAACTTGTGTCTGTGTTCTGCATCTACCTAGTCTATAGTGCCAGAAAGAAGCAGTGGAATGGGGATACATGTGTAATAGTTACCTATCCTGGAACAGCTCCGATTTGTACTGTTTGTCTTTTCCCTGCTGTGTATGCTCCACCCATGCCACGTGTAAGCTCACCACCATGACCACCTTGACTGAGGCCTGGGAGGTGCGCCCAATTCCTCGGGTGGATTATGAAAGATCTGACCAGCTTTTAACTATCTCAGAGATATTTGTATAAATGCTACTTTGGGGAATGGCCTCCACAGGACCCATGTCATCACGTGGTGTGCAGTTAGCTGTCACTGACGTGAATCAGCTCAGTGGAGGTGATAGCCATTGTGGGGCTGTTGTTTAAGTGACGAATGCAGGCATGAGTGGTTGCAACAGCTGAGTCTGAGGGTTCTGCCCAAGCTGTCTTTCATCCAGTGAGTCTTGTTTTGGTGTTTTGTATAGACTATCCAGTGATACTGGCAATCAGAACATTTTGCTAACAATGTCAGCAACTGGAAGAGGGGAAGAAATGGTATAGATCCAGTGCATGTACACATACACTGCTTTGTCAGGATGGGTCTACCTTTCATAGCTTTTCTGTTTTTCTGTGATTTTCTTCTTGAGCCCACTCCATCCATTTCAGAAATTTGTTGTGGTGTAAAATGCGAATGACCATTTATTTAATTTTTCCATATTTTTCTTTAATTCCAGATGTGCCTGTAATTTTTAGGACAATATTTGTGTGTTAAATAAAATATATCCACTAGAGGCAGTCCTATATAATATGCTCTAATAATGACATACAAGTATATTTACGATACTATTGCAAACTGCATACTTGAAAGTAAAGATGACATTGCTGTTTCCAGGGTAACGAGTTGTGTTTATTTTTACAGCTACAGATCTTCTCTTTTCCAAGACACTCTCTGGAAAGACAGTCCCATTTGCCACAGCTGGAGACTGCTACAGCGCTGCCAGATGCCCACAGGTACCTCACGTGTGTTTCATTATTTTTCATCTCTATAATGAAATACCTACCTCTCTTCACTAATTTTCATGACCAGAATATTGCATGAACATCAAGCTAGATGACTGAAGCTTCCTGTATGCCTTTGTTTTAAAAATTAGAAATCAACTGAGATAAAGCCCTTTTGCCGATATTAAGTTCATTTTAAAGATTCAAGAGGAAGACCGATCACTTGTTCGGATTTTTTTTTTTTGTATTGTTAGGTTTTAATGTTTACTTACAGTTTGGTAGGAAGGTAACTTGGAGAGTCATCTTTGCTACGAATAAGATCATTACATTTATCAATCTTTTCATAAACAGAAAACGTGTCTCCAATACTATAAAGTATGGCTAGATTCTGAACAAGGAGCTTGCGTGTGGGAGGCCCCGGGGAGCTGCTGAGTAAGGACAAGAGCTGTTCAACAAGAGCCTTCTGCTTCTCCCTCACATCAGCCCTGTTGGTTGCTAGCAAAAGCTTCTCCAAGTATCTCAGCCACTGGAAAATAAATTCGGCCTTCTGAACTTCACCTAGTTGGCTGGACGCTTCATTGAGCAGCAGGCTATGAGCTAGTTCCATTCCTTGAAGCAAATTCTCTTAGTGGGTCACAAGTCTTCTCACTTATAAACGCAGTCCGTATACCTAGGGAGCAAAACCTGTCCCGGCTCTGCCACATTCCCGGCTCCGCGACAGCACCACTTGTTAAGATTCTTATTTTCCCCCTCTATGGTACCGCATCATTTTAATTTTTCGAACTGGTCCTTTGGAACGAACAGATGTGCACGGAAAGGTAAATGAATGGATCATAAGCACGTGTTGTTTATTTGCAGGAGGTGGCATTAGTTCTTTTGGTGTGTGTTTCCCAAAGGTCCATGTATGATGAATTGGTTCCCAGGGTGGCAGTAATGGGAGGTGCCGTACACTCTCAGGAGGTGGAAAGGCACCCTAGAGGGCACTGGAAGACCCTATGGGTCCATTATCTATGTGCTTCCTGGATTGTGAAATGAGGCCTGTTCTACACAGAGGTCCATGGCCATCTGTCACCCTCGCCAGAAGTCTGGGCAAACAGGACCACCCCGTCTTACACATAAGCCTCCATGCATGTGGGTTTAGGGCTAGCTACTTGAGGTTGGGTAACCTATGTAGGGACTTTTCCCTGGACGGGACAGTTGTTATAGTCTGTAGCTCTTCATCTAGGTGGAGACCTTGTGAGATCTGCCCCCATCCACGATGTGGTTATCACTGCACTTAGGAGACATCATGGGTGAGTCTATAGAAGACACTATCTCATAGAGGAAATCCTCTGTCTTTTCACAGTCTTTCCGGGCCACTCTTCCAAGATGTTCCTTAGATATGTGGGGATTGTGTTGTAGATGTATCAACCGAGGATGGACACCCCACCGTCAGCTGTTCTCTACATTTTGACGAGTTGTGGATTTCCTAATGGCCTCTGTCTGCTGTAAAAAAAAAAAAAAAAAAAGGCTCTTGGTTGATGGGAGAGAGCCACACTTAGCTGTGGGAGTTGTACTGCTTTTGCTAGCATCTTGAGGTGGAAGGTTATTGATGTGGGATTTTCTACTTTTTATGCTTTTATAGCTATAAATTCTATTTTAAGTATTTGTTTGACTGTGTCTAAGGATTTTTTGCATGTTGTATATTTATTTTTATTTATATTAAAATATTTTATATTATCATCGAATCATTAACTATTTGAGAATCATCTTAACTTCCAGATATTTGTGAATTTCCTAAAGTTTCTTTTCTTTTTCTGATTCTACTTTCATTACACCATGCCTAGAAACCACACCCCATATTATCCAGTCCTTTGAAACTTATGGAGGGCGGTTTTATGATGCAACGCGTGGCTCATTCTGAAGAGCATTCAGGGCATGCTTGGAAAGGCTGTGCACTCTGTCGAATGATTTGTCCATAGAATTAAGGCTGCTATCTGCAGTGTGGCCGCACTTCTGCTTCCTTCTTGATCTGCTTCATGCTGACCGCCAACACCCTAAGGCTATTCAAGTTGAACTGTGCTTTTAGTTCAGTCTTGTTTTGTTTTGCTTCCTTTAGAAAGTTAAGCTTTTGCTGCACAGGATTGTGCATTTGTAACTCCCACAAATTCCCAACAGGTTTTCTTTTCATAATCATAAGTTTATGCCCCTTCCTCTGATGTACCTCCCTTTTGCTTTAATGTTTACGTATCTGATGCTAATGTGGGCATTCCAGAGAACTTAGAGTGCTACTTGCCTGGTTTATACATCTCCATGGATTTACCTTCAGTTATACTCTTGGAGAGTAAGAGTGTTTCCTAACGATTGGGGAAGGGGTGCCCTTTTCCTTCTAACTGGACTTTTCGTGTTATCAGTCTACTTGCTTTCCACCTTGCATGTTTTGCTCTCTGCGCAACCTACTGTATTCAATTATCTCTGTCTTATTGCTTTTCTTCTCATCCAAGGAATGTTCTCTGTCGAAACATTTAATTTCCCCCCTATTTTAAAAGTTGCTACCTGCCTGCCTCCCCATCTAGACACTGAGTTAGAATCTACCTGAGTTCTCACGCTACCTTAGGCTTCCCTTTGTCTTTGTCGCTCAGTGTGAGTCTCTTCACATCTCCCCACATTCTGGGATGTATAAATTACTATATCTCACCATGTTTGGAAAATTTTTATGGGGAGCAGCCTTGTCCTGCATGGTCTTCATGGCCTCCATCTCCCAGCTCTCCCACCTGACTCTACATCAGCACTGGTCAGTGGGTCTCTACTGACACCGCTCTCGGCTCTTGCTCTCTTCCAGCTGCTGGATGCTACAATCTCTGGCCTTTCTGCTCCATCATGGCAACATCAATCACTCCACAGTCGGATCCAGATAGACTATGCTCCTTGGACCAGACATTCTTATAGGTCAGGAAAGACTCCCAGAGGGGTCTTGCTCAGCCATCCCTTCTTTTCCACGTACTCACTGTTCTTATTCTGGTTGTTTATCCTCATTCGGCACATCTTTTAAAATCCCACTTGCAATGTCACCTTAACCTGAACCTTGCCCTATTATATTCCAGATAATCTCCATCCCCTTAGGAAACACCACGTAGTTTTCTATTTTTCTAGCCTGAGTATGCTCTGAGGACAGCTTCTGTAGCTGTACAGTGCGCCTCATACAGTAGCCTCTTCCTCAGATTAACTGTGTGCATCGGGGAAAATTATTTCAAGGCGTGTGATCTTTGTTCATGCTGCATCTGTTTAACTCTATAAAGCTGTGTTACAGTGCCTGTCTAAAACACCTGTTGGTCTAATAAAGCACCAAACAGCCAATAGTGAGGGAGGAGCGAGGATAGGCGGGGCTGGTAGGCAGAGAGAATAAATAGAGGAGAAAGGCGGAGCAATAAAAAACCAGGAAAGGAGGAAAGGAGGGGTCAGTCAGCCACAGAGTAGGAGTGAAAGGAAGAGTTACAGAAGTGAGAGAAAGGCAAAAGCCCAGGGGGAAAAGATAGTTGGGATAAAGAGCAGAACCAACCACAGCAGTTGTGGGTCTGGGGTCATTCAGAGATTTATCAATCCGACTCAAATTTTGGTTTTAGGAAATTAGAGGCTCATTATTAAAAGGAGACATATATTTAAATGGCGCTCATACTTCATAATTTCCAGCAATTATTTCTAGAGACAGTATCCACAGGTTCTTCAACCTGCAATTCTGTAAGTACTTTTTGTCTTGATCACACACACACACAGACACACACACACACAAGTGCACGTGCTTGAATAGAGTAGTATGTGTGTGAATGAAGTGTGCTTGCAGTATATATTCACATGTGTGTATACGTGCACATGTGTAGGCCAGAGAGGCATGACAAACATCTTGCTCTGTCACCCTCTGCCTTATCCCTTGAGGCAGGCAGCCTGGAGTGAGGCAGGCAGCCAGCAGGCCTCAGTCACCCTACTGTCTCTGTCTCCCGCTCTGCTGCAATTACAAGTGTTCTTGACCCATGCGTGGCTTTTTACATGGGTGCTGTGATCCAAACTCGGTCCCTCATGCTTGTGTACCAGACACACCCACTGAGCCGTGTCTCCTTGTCCTTGTCTGTGTTGTTGAAAGCAGACAACTCTGCAGAGGACTCCTGAGTTCTCATTCGGTCATTGAGGCTGCTTAGGCCGACTGATGTCTGTATTTCTTTCTTCTTCCCCGTTTTCTCCTCAACTTATGCTGTGATCAATGGCTACCTCTCAGAATGGACTCCCTTCAAACCTCTCCCCAGAACTTTCTTTCCCTCTTGAGATCCCCTCTCTCTCAAACACCTTGTCTGTCTATTCCGACACATCCTCTGAAGGGATGTGTAACTGAAAACATTTTAACACTCAAGTGATGTTCACCGTGATGCAGGGCTTCCTTTTGTTGACGACATTTTCCTTTTGATCCTCTCACATGGAGATCAGTTCTTTAGTGGCCAATCTATGTCAGGATGGCTGAATTTTCTCCAATAACACTTCTCTTTTTAATTCTGCCCTCTCGTCATCTATTTGATACCATGAGATATGCAAACATTTTGGTGATAATAGGCCTTCCAACTTCTGCTGTTGAGAAAGATTGTCAAAATCTGGCAATCTGATCCTTATGTTGATTTAAGTCTGCTCAGTGAGAGATACCAGCAAAACTCAAAGGATATTGGTATTCAAGTAAATCGCCTAATTATCAAGTAGAATCAAAATCCATTTTATCTCCTGGGTGAGCGCTCCCTGTTGGAAGTGTCTTAACAGAGAGATAATTATCGTAAACAAGACATTCCTTGGTGAGCGTGGAATGTGCATGAGAGCTTGTGGCACAGATTTTTAAATGACAAGATAATTATTTATTTCTTTCCTTCTAATACCTTTCCCTCACAAATATCTTAAGGAAATGATGTAGCTAAGCTGTAAAGTATGTAATCTTAGTTTATAGCTGGACAGACAGATATCCCATGTTAACCTCCCTCTCAGAGCCTTAAAATAGTCAATGGAGAAGCAGCACTAAGATGTTTTTCTGCCATCAGGATGCAATGGCCCCTCATGTGGTTCTGAACATTTCTGCAATGCAGAGCTTCGTGCCAAAATGAGATGGTACTTGGGCACAGACGGATGCTCTGCAAGGAGCTGTGCCATCCATATTCAGTCTGTATTTGTCTGCCCCAGGCTACTGTTACCAAAAATACAAGCTGCCCAGTATTTTTGGAGATCTTCTGTCAAATGTATAAACCAGATTCTGTGTTAAGTTACATGACATTTGCATGAATACCTTCCAGATGCTCGATGTCACAGAGAGAACTTCTTCTGTTGTTTGGGATTCATCAAAGCCACATCCTCTGTGTTTGCATGTGACTGGGTACCCCAGGATATGAATGCTAAAAAGAGCACAAACACATATGGCATTCTTTAGAGCAAATAAACTTTACCACAATGAACGTGAGATAGAGTCGGAGAGTGTTATGTGACTTGAGAATACATGTGTCAAATGTGAGGTAGATGTTCCCAAAGAGTCCTGGTGTGGACCTTGTTTTCTGTCTTATAATTAGCGTTTGATTACCAGAAAGCTGGAGAAATAATCACATTCCAGCAAAGCCAGTAGATCGTGCCAGTACCCATCCATACTGGTTTTCTCCAGGTGCTGAAAATTATGATTTACACACTCATACAGGTGCTTAAGTACGTTTTCATTTCTCTAGGCCAAATCCCTAGAATTGTGTTGCAGATTCTATGGTGAGCATTGTAAAGAGAAGCTGTGCCTTTTGCTTTTCTACCAGCAAAGACAAAGCCCCTTGTTGCTTTGCATCCTTGCCAGCATTTGGTATTGCTAAGTTTATTTTCATTTGCTTGTTTTATTTCTCACTAATGGTGTCCAGTGCATAATGGTGCTAAGTACCTTGCCTGGGCTTATTCGTCATGTGTGTGTTAATGTCCCTGTTCCTGCCATTGTCTGGCACCGTGTTTGTTTTCCTATTGGTGATGTAGAGTCCTTTGCATGTTCTGCATACACACAAAGCCCTTTCACCAGCAGAGACATTCGCAAATACGACGGTCTTCTCTGAGCCATCGCTTCTTTCACTTCAGTGTCTTTCAGAGTAAAAGTTTCTCTTTTATTTGAATGAAATCATATGTATCATTTCTTATGGCTTGTTGAGCTAAGAAATCAAATGCCAAATTACAAAGGTTTCCCCCATTTTAAAATATCTTTATTCTACATGTTAGTCCTGCTCTACGTCTACCCTATGGCTCCTATGGGGTTAATTTTGACATGGAGCCTGGGGTGGGAGGGTTCTGCATACAGATATCTAACTGTTTACAAACTCAGTGGTGGAACCACAGTGTTTCCTCCACCTTCTAGCACAGTGGTTCTCAGCGTTCCGCATTCGGCCACCCTGTTATACAGTTCTTCATGTTGTGATGACCCAACCATAAATTATTTTCATTGCTACTTCGTAATTGCAATTTTGCTGCTGTTACAAATCATAATGGAAATATCTATTTTCTGTTGGTCTTAGGCGGCTCCTGTGAAAGGGTTGTCTGACCCCCCCGCCCCCCACACAAAGGGGTCCTGACCCACAGGTTGAGAAACAATGCTGCAGCGTCACTTTTGTGGCAGAACCCGAGTGCTTCAGGCTTCCTGTGCGCCGAAGCAGCAGCGCCCCTAGTGGCACAGCGGGCTGATGCTAGACATGGTCCAAAGATCTAGAAACACTGCCTACCCCACAACAGCATGTCCAGGTGTGAATAGATGTAGAGCCTCACGTTCTAGAGCATGATAGCTTGACTGAACCTCATCCTTCAGATCAAACCTCCTTAGTGCCAATCCGCCTGGAACTTGACTAGCCCGCATCCAGGTAAAGTCCTCGTTGAGCTGTTGACCTCCCTCAGACCCGTGTTACATGTATGCTGACTCAAGAGAACCCTACCTGCCTATGTGCCTGGGCTACCACCGTGTCTCACTTTCCTAGGGTCTAGAGTTTGTGGTGCCTCGTTCCTTGTAACTTGAGCTGTTGTTGCACGGTTCTGGTCCTGAATCTTCCTTGCCTCGGGCCAAACTTTAGGAAAAGGTGCTATTTCTCAGAACCTTGTTAGGGTTAGAGGTTTCTCAAAGAAATTAGTCTCAGTTTAGCGGGAGAACTACAGCCGGACACACACACACTGACATGATGGGAAGTGCACCTACACCCGCACCCCAGGGCACAGATGCATGCACCTCCCTGCCCAAATATCCAGTTCCAAGAGCCTCAGGTTTGAGTCTCACTGATGTTACAGATGCCACCTGGCAGAGTGAGATCCAACGCCGACAGAAGAGGCAGTCCCCTAAAGCCCTTACCTGAAAGTCTCCGCAGCATTGAAACTGCCAAACCCTGAGGCCCGCAGTTGCGGCTGATGCTCGTCACCACTGAAAAGCCTGCCGGTCTATTCAGTGCCTTTTAAGTGTCCCCAGTGCTGGCCCTTTCTTATATAACACTTGGATGTGCATGCACCAAACATTTAGTGTTCATAAATCATGAGGACATCCACTTTAAGACAATGCCGTGATGCGTGTATGATTTCACTATTAAAGATGAAAGTCAATGTGTGTACGAATGAGATGGCTGTGCTCATCTCGTTGCCTAAAGAATTGATCTCGGCTGGACATAGGGTGCCGAGAGCACAGCGCCATCATCATGTCTCAGAGTTGGTCCGTGTTTCGATTTTATAATGGCAAATGTATTTAATTTTTATTTATTTATCTCTAGTGTATGCGCGCACACACATGCATGTGCCGCAGCGTAAGTATGGGGTCAGAAGATCTCCAGGGGATCAAGCTCAGCTTTTCCCACTGAGCCTGTGATTACAAAGACTGAGAACGTGGTTGAGCATACAGAATACAAAATGGCAGAACTACATTTGGAGCCATTTCGAAGCAGAAATGTGGCATCACACACACACACCATTATGGCACCTAAATACATAAAGCAAATATTAATAGATAGGATAAAAGAAATAAAGACCAAAAGACGTAATAGTAAGGGACTTCAATACTCTTCCAAAGATGGACAGATCAACTGGAAGAAAATAAGACAGCAATGGATTTAAATATCACCTTGACCAAATAACCCAACCAACATCCACAGAGTTTTCCATTCAAACACAATATAACATGTGTATTTTTCTCATGCACACAGAACGTTCTTCAGGATACACTACGTGATGAGTTAAGAGACGTCCTGTTTAACTGATACGGTAAAGGCGGCACTGAGCAGCTCCACGCTAGCCTCCTTCACCGTGTCCTGTTCCAGCATCTTCCTCTAAGTTGAGGGACCCATCACATTCAGGAAGTAACACAGTTCTAAGGTCTGAGAAAGCTGGAAGTTACCAAGCTGCACACGGTCCCTCTGTTGCATAGGATGGAGTGTCTGTATAACACACCCCAGAGTTAACTCTTGGCCTCACATGTGGATCAGTACTGAAGTGCTACTGTGCCTAGTGTTGCCATCGTGCATGTGTTCACTTTTATGTTGTCATTATTTAATATTTATAATGTGCTTTATTATTCATCCACTCAAAAGCACTTTCTAATGCTGAGGCCCTGTTCTTGAAAAATAGCCATGCCATAGACAGTCAGTAGTCTGTGTTTTATAATCAAGTGACTTATATAATAAATATCTGGAGTTTACCTAAACTTTCTGTAATAAGAATTCTCTATTTCATAACTACATTATATATGTATTTGAATGAATATTTATTTTAAATAGTGACTTTACAATGATCAAAAATTAAAGTAAGTAAACAATAATGATATCTGAATTTTTATTTTTTGTTTTTTGCCTTTCAAGACAGGGTCTCTCTATGCAGTCCTGGTTTTTTTGGAACTCTATATAGACCAGGCTGGCCTCAAACTCACAGAGATCACCTGCTTCCACCATCCAAGTGCTGGGATTAAAAGGATGTGCCACCATGCCTGGCTGATATTCTAATTCTTAACAGGAGTAGTAGCTCATAAATGCAGTTAAATGAATTTGTTTTATATTTAGCTTTGTTTTAATAATAAGAGAGTGTTTTAATTTATCACAATGCACTTCCTCGGGTTCCATCTCATTCATGCTAAGGATGTGAGAGTCTTAGGCTACCAAACTCTTACGGTGTGAACCTAGAGTGCCTCCTATAACCTGGGATTTTGGTGCATGCTGAACGCCATCAGAAGGCTGGATTAGTGTGCATTCTAATTCCCGGTGTATAAATCTTTACTATCTGATCATATAAATATGACATGGTATCATCTTGGTCATTTAATTTCTCAATCAGCATATATTTGAAGTTTATCACTAACAAAGGTAGCCTAAAATACTTTGACATAAAAATGCTCCTTGCATGACACGAGCCTCTAGGGACCACACCCCATCATGTGAAAGCGAAGTTGCCCTTACAGTCCACACATCCTTTTGGCACCTTAAAAAGGTTGATCTGGTAGGGGAAACGCCATATTCAGCACTTTCGTGTCGTCAGTAAAGGAGTAACGTTTTACTACAGAAGGGAGGACTCACAATAACCAAAGATTTCAGAAAACGCATCAGATGTAGCGCCACAAAAGCTATCAATAAGTGGTCAAAACTTGAATCCAAAGGAATGTCAAAGTTGAGCACATCCTAGTCCCTGTGAACGCTCCTCCCTCAGGGGCTCAGCAACTGTGACAGGCCTTGAGTCTAGGTGTCACAGCGTGTAAGGCCTGCCTGAATTCCTTTAGCGTTACAGTGCTAACTCTTAGTGCACTTGTAATTGGGAAGACTTCTTTGCAGTCAGATTTTAAGCTCCTTACCTGATTCATTTTCTTTCAGTAGAGTTGGACCAGCTTTCTTCACCTGTTTTAAGACCCTTGGAAAATAATTTGAGCCATTTGATGTTTCTAGGCAAGAATATTCTTAAATATTTTATGTATTCTTTTTTTTCTCACAATGCAGGGGCAGTTCAGCATTAACTTAGCAGGAACTGGGATGAAGATATCCAACACAGCAAAGTGGCTTGCTCAGGGGAGGTATGCCTCTGTCATCATCCACAGATCCCAAGTAAGTCCAGCAGGACCAAAGAAAGAGTCTGGGAATCTCTTCTGTCCTGAGCTAGCACTAAAGGCCCCCAGACTCAGATAGAAGCCCCACATGAGACCAATGGCTAGAAACTTGGTGTGTCACAAATATGCCACATATGGTGGGATGCAAGTCAAGTTTATTGATGTGCATATAGATACACAAATTAAAATATGGGCTGCACACACATGAACATGGATCTCAGATTTTAAACTTATGACTGGACATGTGTGTATTTTTTTTAAAGGTAGTGATTTAACTGTACTGGGTCTAGTAGCATAGATTTATAATCCCAGCTACTTGGTAAACTGAGGCAGAAGACATGTAAGTTCAAGGCCAGGCTATGGAGTGAATTCAAGGTCTGCATGGGTAATTTAGTGAGAGTTTCTCCCAGAAGCAAGGGAAAAGAAGGTTGAAGCTGCCGATGAGTGGTAGAGCATCACCTAGCAAGAACCACCAGTCCCAAGGTTCAACTCCAAGTGTGGCAAAACTCAAAACAACAGAGACTTAGGGTCTAATATTTCAAAGTGATGGTTCAAATTGGCATTTACTTATCTCCTTGCTTTGGTTTAGTGAAGAAAGCCACTTAACAAATATCCTTAAAGAGTTTACAGCGATTAGGACTATCTATTTATGTGGCACTCATATTTCCTTGCCTATCTTTATCTAGTTAACACTGCCATTTTATCTATGTGAATAGCTATATGGGGAGAGTAAAGTGCCTTCCACACAAGCATGGGGACCTGGCCCTGTGTCTATAACGCTGGTGCTACAGGGGAGGAGTGGAGAAAGGCAGATTCCTGGAAGTCGTTAGCCAGATCAATGAGCCCCACTTTCAATTAGAGTCTCTGCCTCAATAAAAAGTAGAAAGCTGTGGAAAAAAGACACCCAATGTCAGTCTCTGGCCTCCCTATGTGCACACTCACCTACACACACAGAGCCACACACTCACCAATACAAGCCAATATTCTGATGAAAAATGTGCACGCTCAGAAAAAGTATGTAAATCCTACTGTGGTTTATTTGGCATGAGCAGCAGTGGGTATGAATCATAGGCCGTCCATTTCCTTCAGACTCGCACATGACCTGCTTTGGACATCAACTCTTGGTGAGGACTCCAGCCACGTGATTCAAAGCAGGTGTTTTTTTTTTTTATTATTATTATGTGTTCTGCCCAATTATCTGCTTGTATAAAAGTCTTCTTTGTTTTCTACCTCTTTACATTTTCAGGATGGAACCAAAGTCTACGGTAGATGTGGAGGGTTCTGTGGGAAATGCATTCCCCACATGGCTACGGGTCTCCCAGTTCAAGTTCTCTGAACATTCAGAATCTGGACGTACTACATAGGTGGGGGGGGCTGCTCCGTGAAACAGAGGTATCTGGTGCTCCTTTTTCACTTCTGGCTTCCTGAGACTTCCATATTAAACCTTCTTGGTCTGGGTGCTCATCAGGATTTCAGTCCACTTAATGTTTATAGGTTTTCAAGAGAAACCTAACAGTTATATCACTGTACTCTGGATCAGTTTTAAATGTCATAATTTATTATGGGGAATACAAGCATGTTTGAATGAATTATACCAAGAGAATGTTACTGTTAGCAGCTTGGACTGGACCATAATTATGTTTTACTGTTAAACACACATGTAAATAAACCTCTGATCAGCTTCCTACAGCACAATGAAGTGTCATGGCAATGTTAAAATAGAGCAAACAAGAATTAGGAGAAACTATTTTAAATTACTATTAGTATTATTAAATTTTTCAGTGAATACCAAATTAATAATTATGTCAAATAAGCATGTAGACATTATACTTCCTCCTGATATGATTTTGATCTACTGTTTTATTTTTTTCTTTAATTTTATGTATGGACTTTTGGTGCTTCAATAAAAATGATTATAAATGTAATACAATTTTTATTAGAAATGTGTTTGTATTATGTATTAAATAGAAAATGTTGTGGCAAAATAGAGAAAGTATGATATATTGGGATTTGACTTTTAAAGCCTACCTCTAATTTGATTATAGTTATGAGTGATCTGCTGTTTTTATAGTGTTTATTTATCATTATGCCTTTATAATTCATATGTGTAACTACCCTTAAAATCTATTTTCTCAAGATTATGTACTTTATTTTGTTAACCAAATAGAATGATCCTAAGTTTTGGCTACGCATACAATTCTGTTTTCCTGAACAAAAAAAAATATTATTAGAGATTTTATGGTCAGGATAGTCCAGAAGAACAGGATAGATAGAATGCATTTTAAAGAGAGTTATTAGATTGGTTTACGCGATACAGTCTGTCTATTCCAACGACGATTGTCTTCACACTGGAGAGCTGGATGCCCCAGCTGTCTCCTTCTGGTGCTAATGGCCTAGACACTAGGAGTGAGGCCGGAATGACCCTGGAGCAAGGGTGCTGCTCTTTAGGACACGCAGGGAAGCTGAATGGACGGCCCAGTCAGTGAGTGCTCCAGACATGAAGAAGAGCAGGGCAAAGCAAACGCTTTCTCCTCTAAAGTCAGGATAGGTCTTCCAAACGGTAAACATAATGGGATAGTCTTTCAGATGTATGCACAGGCAATCTGCATCATGGTCAAGTTCAGATCCTATCATGCTAAAGGCCAATGGTGCCCATCACAGGGAAGCTCAGCTACCTTCTACTGGGGTATTCTCAGAGGAAGAATATGAGTGAATGTAAAAATCCTCCACTGTAGGTGGATTCTCAGGAATTAAGAGATTGTTTTTCAAGTGGATATTTTAATTGTGTGTTATATGATGATGGGATTTTAGAAAGCAAATTAGCAAATATCTTTCCATGTCGGCCTACCCTTAGGCAAAACATGGGACTTACTAATGCATCTGCCAGTAAATACCAGGGTACTAGTTTTACCTCCTAAATATTTTCTAGGGATATATAAGGTACCATATAAAGTACCAGAGTAAGTCAGTTGCCAATGTGCTCAAACACTTGCAGAACTCTGAAACAGAAAGGAGATCCTGCAAATCGGTCACAGACACTAAGACAAAATAGACAGCATTTTCCAATAAATGCTTCGTTTGTTATTGTAATTGATAAGCATCTAAATAAAAGAACATATATGTGTGACATTAGTAACCTTGTTTTCACGTTCCTCGCCTATCCAAAAGGACTGGCCCTGAAATCTCTTCAAGGCCTCCCCGTGACACTGTCTTGTTCACAGTTCTGGGCAGGGAAATCTCTTCAGGAAGCCATGATATGGTTTTGTTCACACTCCTCCACTGCTGTGGTCACACGTGCTTCTCATGACCAAGGTGACGTGGCAGGAAAGTCCAGGGGAGCTTGCTGTGTCTCTGCAGGTTATGTACATAGAATACTGTTGGTACTTGGGTTCAACTGACCAGACCCAATCACATGACAAAGTCCCTGGCCATGGGCAAGGAAATAATGAATTCTTCCTCAGGGCAGAGGGTCAGACACAGAAAAGTAGGCGGAACATACAATACTTTCCCAAGGCAGAGAGCAGATTGCTTTTATGACAGAGCCAGCCATCCTTAACTTCCCTACGAATAACCAAAGTGCTCTCTAGAGTAGTTCAATCAATTATAACTGTCAAGGGCTGGGGTACGGCTCAGTGGTAGAGTCCTTTCCTACCACATGTGAGGTTAAGGAAGAAAAACATGATAACAGGCAGGGCATTAAAATGTTACCCTTCTCACATGTGTAGTAGCATACAATTCTCCCTATGAGTTTATATTTATCTCATTACTAGAGTATATGGGGACATGTGTGTGTGTGTCCTTGTGTGTAGATATGAGGTCTCTTTTACATGAATATTGCTCCAAAGGTAAATATATGTGTGTGTGTGTGTGTGTGTGTGTGTCCTTGTGTATAGATATGAGGTCTCACTGCCAGCCAGGCTGGCCAGAAATTCATAACTGCTACTATTCTAGTTGGCAGCATGAACCTGGGAAAATGGAGCCTAACATGGGGAGCACTAAAGACTCATGCAACAGCTAATTTTATTTGGAGCATCAAACAGTTTGTATTCTGAGGTTTAAGCAAGGTCACATGAGCAAAGGTCACGTGAGTTTAGGCTGTATTCAGTCACAAGGAGAGGCTGTACTTGGAAACATCATCTGAATAATCCCGTAGATGATCGGGAATCAGAAATAAACCTGTTTCTCTTTACTATGTCTGGGAGGGACACCAAAGCACATTCTAAGAACATCTCATGTCACAAGAGGTCACATGACTCTTGCTTCCTTGGGGTTTTCACACACTCTCAGAACTCTCCTCACAGTCCATGGACTGTGTTCCAACAATGCTCATCCTGCCTCAGCTATGCCGGCACTGGTGCCCCGGTGCGAACCACCACGCCAAGTTTGAATAGCTACACACGTATTCTGCTGTGTCGTTTCGGTCTGGATGTGTCTGAAACAGGGTCTGGATGTGTCGCGCAGACCATGCTCACATTGGAGTGCTTCCGCATCTCGAGTACTGGGGTTACATGTGTGGATCACACACCGTGACTGGCACGTTAGGAGCTTTTTATTGGAGGGCTCAGTGGCTCTGAGCAGAATCCAAACAAGGAAATAGAAGTGTGTACTTCTCAGAGGTTGGTGCTGTCGGTTTCCTGGCTTGTTTTTTGTTTTGGTTTGTTTTTGCCCTTTACTGTATATTGCAAAGCCTTGCTGCTTTGCTCAAGTGCTTTGTTTTCCTTCTATCCCAGATTCTCAGCAGATAGTATTATTCTCTGTTTTTACAAGGAAAGGCATTCGAAATCAATCTCTTCAACTTCCTGCATCTTTTTTTGCCTTTCCTGTCCTCTACTCCCAGACTAAAAAGAAAAAAAAGAGTTCTATATAAACGTGAACTTCATACCCTCATCCTATGTAATCCTCACTGCTACCTTCAGGGCATTGTCTGCTCAAAAAAAAATATTCTTGCTGTGTTTATTTCACTTGTATCTGCAATAACTTTCTTTTTTATAGTTTAAGCGTGAAAAATGCGACTGACAACAGTGGCATCTACTGGCCACTCGTGACAATTGTGCTGGAGGACTTGGAACGCTGCCAAGCTCGCTCTGCCCTGGCTGGAGAGCTTGTGTCACCTCACACAGGGTTTCACACCGTTCACTTTCAGGCACCAGCGACCCAGCTACAGGCTGATCTCGATGTCCAAACAAAGACCTTACCTATGTCACACGCGTGTGCATGTTTTTACAGCTCGAATGTGAGAATAGACATAATAGTATCAAATATTTCCTGACCAGAAGCAAATGAAGAATTTGTTTTTGGTGTGATTTTTTTTTCCTGATGCCTTTGCTCCATAAACAAAAACCAGTTGGAACAAGGAGAGAAATGTTTTAGGGCAGAAAGCCATCGTAACGAAGAAGCTTGCATTAAACAAGCCCACTCTTGGGGTTTTCCTCAACCGTTGAAACAGAGATTTGAAGTAATAAACCCGAAGGTGGCTCTCAGCTGAAAGTGGGTCCTTCCTGTCCGGTGGTGAGTTTGCTGAACTGGTGAACATGGGTACTGTTGCTATGCATAGAAGAGGGGAAAACGGCTCTGGCAATAGCACAGCCAATCAGCTCACTCCTTTTACTTTGGTATACAGAAGAGCCATTCAATTTACAATATTAAAGCAAGAGTAAGCTCTTTTTCCAGTCTTACACCCATTGTTTCTTTGCTTCTCAAGCAAGGAAGCCTCATTTCTCATACGGTTCTTACCCGCCAGCTGTCTGGCCTCAGGGGAAGTGTTTTTCTGAACCTCCGCGTTCTGAACTGCAAAGTGAACAGAGGAGAAGTCACCCTGCTTTACCTTCCGAACATCAAGGGTATGGGATTAAGCGAGCTATTTTTATGTGCATGGCTTTTGTTATTTGAAGTTGTCATGTTAGCTATGTCTCCTTTTTTAAAAATATAGAAGACAGTTTGGAAAGCATTTGAGTGAGGAGGGGCTCCAGGCTCCATCTCTCCTACTTACAGATCATGTCAGTATGCAGACGTTAATCTTATCTTGTTGAGACGTTAATAGCACCTATTTCATTTTGTTGCCTCAGATATTCATATGTAGAATCTTGGTGCTATGTCAGAACTTAACGAGTTTTCATAAATGTCACCAACCCATCATCGCCATCGCCATCATCACCTATAGCATCGAGTGACAGGTTATGAGCTGATCTGAAAGCTTAAAATCACTGAATGTGTGAGGCAGATGGAACCCAGGCCCCAGCAAGAGTGGAGAGGCTTTCTGCTCTGATGAACATGACAGGTCATCCTGAGCTGTCTGGTGCTCTTATCTCTGCACAGACCACTGCTGTGCCCCTGACCTGGTCTGAATTAGGAATCGCCCTTCACCTTAGGAAGTATTAGCTGGCTTATAAATCAGATCCTAGTATTAGTCTTATTTAGCAAGTGTCAATTTCTGCCTCTGCTCGCTTTATCTTCTAATCTTCCTCTTGAATCTTGGCTCTTTCTGTTTTGCTCAGTTTCTCTTATTCTCACACACCGCACAGTAAGTGTCAAGGGATGATTTGTTATGGCCACTTTCGGTGGCGTGTTAAGCACCCTTTCAGAAGCTCCGTCAAAAGTATAACCCAGATGGCTGAAAAGATGGTCTCAGTGTGACGTGTCAGTTAAGGTTTCCGACAAACCAGAACGTGGCCACCTTTCAAAGTTCCAGCAGCACAAAGGTAGTCTCAAAAGCAGACATTTTAAAACTTTCATTGTGGAGTATTGTGTTTTGCTCTTCTTTCCATCATTTCGTAAAATGGGACCTTGAAAGAAACCCTATTTTGCTTTGATGAAATTAAGTAAATGCAATAATGGGTTTTCTATACCTATGCCAAAGACGGCAGTTACAAGGAAATGTGCCAAGATGCTTCTACCTGACGCAGAGGGTGGACATTAGTCATCCATGTCATTTCCTACTTACCTGCAGGAAAGCTTCATCAAAACTCTTAATAGGGGTCCCTGATAACCACCTCTAATCTGTCAAGTGGGGTAGACGATAGGGTATTTGTATGCTTCCTCCAAACAAATTCTATACAGCAAGAGAGAATTGAGTCTCCAAGATTCTAAACTCGGGGCCTAACTGAATGTAGAAAGAGAAATTCCCAAATTCCACAGCATAGAGTTGTTAAAAAGCAACTGTAGCCTAAGAACGATGGGCTAAGTTGACATCCAGTCACACAGGCTATCCTGCTTACTGTGTAGATTTTCAAAGCCCTCTGCACACTGGGATTTGAGGGGGAGCATGACAAAAAATTTCAGCACAAAGGGATTTGCACAAAATCTGCAGCAAGGATAGTTTAATATCTTGCTAGATTCATTCCTGAAGGAACATCCTCATTTATCTTGATGCTCAGCTTGGGACTCTTATGTTTCACAAATGCCTCATTTTATCTGGTGGACCACGTTTCCCAGTAGAAAGCCTGAAAATATCTGATTCTTTCTGTATGTCCCTTGTACATGGACGCAGACAGTCAGCTCAGCTCCATCAGTTGGAAGTAGTGCCTGACTTTAGTCAGAAGTTGGCAGACACGGAGGTGGTGCATTCCACATGAGTGACAGATGGCGCATGGGTGATGGTGCCATCCTGGGCCCAGAGGAAGCAGCAGGAGCTTTTGTGACAGTGTAACATATCCATTGAACAAGAGGGATTCCAAACCATAGCTGCTATGGCAGCAAATCCTTTGAATGAAGTGTTGGAGAGATTTGGGTCCCGATTTCTTGAATCTGAGCAGATTAACTTTCTTTTTGCTATTTTGGAAGAATATTGCAACTGTATTTATTTTCATATTTTGAGTAAATAGAGACAATTTAGGATCATAGAGCTGATTGATAGCATCAGAAATAACAAACAGTATGTTTCATGTGTGTAAATAAATGGTACTTTTACATTTTTGTTGAGAATTTCATACAAGCAGACAATATATTTTGCTCAAAATTACCTCTATTTCCTCTCCTTCAGTTTCTCCTATATCTCCCCACCACTACTTTCCCCATCCAATAGCATGTGCTCTTTCTTAAACAAACAAACAAACAAATCCCAACTATTTAATCTAATTCATGCTGACTGTGTGCATAGGTGTAGGACTATCTATCTACTGGAGCATGGGCAGTGCTCCAGGGACATTCCTCCTCCAGTAGTCACCAATTGACAATTGCCACTCAGCTAAAGCTGAAACTTCATGAGTACCTCCTATGCCCAGGAGAGATTTTATCTACCTGGAGTTTATGCAGGCCTTGTACATGCAGTCACAGCCACTGAGTTCATGGGTGTTCCATGATCCTGTAATGTTCATCAAATGATGTGTCACAGCACACATTCACTGCTTCCATTTTTACAATCTTTCTGCCCATCTTCCATGACGATCCCCAAGCCTTAAGTGAGGGGTGTGGGTGTGATACAGATCTCCTGTTTAGAGCAGAGCCTCCACAGTCTTATACAGTCTCAGTTGACTTGTATGTTGATATCTATATCTACCTATCTATCTATCTATCTATCTATCTATCTATCTATCTATCTATCTATCTATCCATCCATCTATCTATCTAATATGTAATATATTTATATATAGATATTTACTGTTATAAGAATATCTACTGTTTAAAAACTTATCTTATGAGGAATATGAGGTAGACTAATCTCTGGATACAGGATCATAACTTAGGGAGCCATATAGAGATAGATTAGCTGGATACTGTGCCTATTAAGCAGAATAATAGTAGAAAGTTCTACCTTTGGGCCTATCACCTAGCCATTCACAGGTTTTTGGTGTACTTAACAGTACTAGGCAGGACTTCCACTTTGTAAGTTGGTTTTAAATCCAATCAGATAGTGATTGGATACTTCTATATCATTCATGCCACTTTGGCCAGTTCAGCTGTGATTGTAGCAGTTCAGTACTGTGTAAGACTGTTGAATACTTTAATCTGCTAGTAGTATCAATACAATCTTCTGGCACTTTGAAAGCTACCCAATAAGGATGAAGCTTTCAGGTCAGTACCAGCTTGATTTTTTTTTCATGTACCATGATGCATCTATGTGTTGTCTTCAGCAACAGAGTTCTGAAGAGTTCCCAAGACCAGAATGGAAACCATATTTGACACAATTTAGACCCACAAGCACATAGAAAGTTACACATCTCACAGCCACTTCAGCCCAAACTGTGGAGACAAAGTGGGGACCAGTACTGGATCAGGGATTAGGCTTATTAGTGCTTGGGGAGTTACGGATCTTGCAACAGCTTCAATTATAAAAGATATTTTTGCTGGATAGTCACTGTATGAAGGCGTATTGCTGTGACTGGTGCAATAAAAATCTGAATGTTCAATAGCTAGGCAGGAGGTATAGGTGGGATTTCTAGGGAGAAAAAGGAAGAGGAGGCGATGAATCTAGGGGGCATGGGAGACACCAATGAGACATGGACAGAGTCAGACATACAGAATGGAAGAAAGGTAAAAAGCCACATGAAAATGTATAGATTAATAAACTCAGGTTAAGTTATACAAGCTAGGCAGACAAGCCTAGGGCTGGGAATCGCTCAGCCTCCTAAGTTCTAAGATTGTTATCAGTTGTTTGGTTTCATTTCTTCTCTTTCTGCTTCCCCTCCCCTTTTATCTGAGTTTACCTCCTCTCCTCCTTTCTTCATTGTTTCCCATTTCTATTTACTTTTATCATTTTCTCTATTGCTCTAAAACTAATGATAGTTATTTTCTTTCTCTTCCTGCCCTTAGCAACTAATTTATCAGTACATGTCATACAATCACTGTTTACTTATTCCTTCAAACTTACTGAAGTTAAAATTTAAGGAACAATGGAATTAGACTGGTTATTGCTGTATTTTCATAGAAAATATTATTCATTAGTTGTGGTTGCATCTGCATTAATATTGCACATCCAGAGTGTTGCTGTGGGTTATGTTCAGTGCCTGAGCATGTGAGTTGAGTGCTTAAGCTCTTGAGATTCACCCATAGTCCAGTGGGGAAAACTACATCCTAACCCTACTACAACCTAGTCCTATTGAGCTTTACAAATATTTCAAGTGGAAGAATTTGGAGGATTAAATAATTAAATAATATAGAAGACTAAAACTCCAACCAAAAGCCGTTCCTAACATACAACTCTTAATGGATAAATATTTTAAATGAGGAAAAGTAAGGCAACATGTTGTTAAAATGTTAACGATTACATAGCAGTGTTACCTTCCAGTGAGGTAAAGAATGTGAAATATCTGACACATAATTTAAAAAATAACTCATAATGTTAGAAGAAATGAAAGAAGACATGAATAAACTTCTGAATTAATTCAAAGAAGGTTCAACTCAATAGTGGAATACAATAAGGAAAACAGTATAGGATGTGGAAGGTGACATCCATTAAAATACATAAATATTGGTAAAATAGAAATTTTGGAAATGAAAATGCATTAATCAAGTTTTTTTTTAAAAAAAAATCAGTGGAAGGTCTCACCAGTAGACTAGATCAAGGCAAAGTAATTGAATCACAACATTCAAGAAACAATAAACATAAAGTAAGAAAATGGAAAACAGACACCATTAAAAGATAATGAATCATGGGCATAGAAAGAGAAGCTACATGCTACAAGCTTAGAAAACATTTTTAATAAGTCTAGCAAAAGATTTCCCAAATAAGGCAATCAGATGGCCATCCAGGCATGGGATGTATTAGAACACCAAATAGAGCCTAGAAAAGAACCTCCACATGGCATTTTACAGTTCAAACAGCGGGCACACAGAACAAATACACAATATTGAAAACTGCAAGACAGAAGCACAAAGTTATACACAAAAGCAACCAGTCAGAAAACCAGGAAATTTCTCAACAAAAATTCTAAAAACCAGGAGGGCATGGGTCAACATATTTCTCTAAAAGATAATTATTTCCAAAAGTTTGAGAAGTTTAGTCCATTATTATCATGGCAGAGAGCATGGTGGCATGCATGGTGCTAAAACAGTAGCTGAGGGATTTACGCCCTGATCCACAGGCAGTAGGCAAAGCAAGAAACTGAGCCTGGTGCGTTGAAGCATCAAAGCCTGCTCCCAAGTGACACAAAAGGCCACAACTACTCCAGCAAGACCATATCTCCTAATCCTTTCCAACAGTTCACCAACTAGGAGCCAAGCATACAAATATATGAGCTTATGGGGGCCAATCTCATTTAAACCACCACAGATGCTATAACAGAGTCACAGTAATTTTATTGGACACCACAGGCTACCAAATGAAAAGCCCAGAGTCATGAATAGGTGACCATTTTTGCAGTCATTGACTGCTGCGATCCTGTAAAATCCCCACCCCAAGCCAGGCTGTGGTAGTGCATGCCTGTTTTACAGGGCAAGTTCCAGGACAGCTAAGGCTATACAGAGAAACCCTGTCTCAGAAAGAAACAAGCAAACAAACGAAACACTCTAAACATCAAAGGCTAGCTTCCAATGATCTTGGTTATCCTATAGAGCTTGATAGCAGGTCATGCTATTGCTGAAGACATCACATACTAGAGTCTTAGAACATAGGGAAATCAGACTTGTACTCATCTGGAATCTTTGACCCTGGTGGCCAACTATTATAGTGCTTGAGGGCTGGAGGTACTACGCATGCTGCCAGAGGAAAAATGTTATCATCAATCTTATCTATTAAGAAACTTGCAAACTACAATAATGACTTTCTTGGCTAGATATGTCCACTGATGCAATAGTGGCTCAAACATCATGGGAAGAAGCAACCACTTTCTAAATGGAGTTAAGGCTTGTTCCACAGAATGAAACTCATATCTGGTACCATTATTGAGCCAACAACCTGTGGTCAGACAGGTCATAGGCCCTAGGGAAGAAACTACATTCTGCTAAAAGGACATCGCATTAAATCCATTCCTAATGACGCATCACTGTTCGCATGCATCAGTGTACCTTTCAGACCTCATCGGAGAAACTGTCTGCCATGGACACTATTGAAACCATAGTGCTGTTATTGCCCATCTCAGGGGACAGCTGCTGCTCAGGAATTCCTGACTCTCCCCCTGGATCTCCTATCAGTAGGTGCATGGGTGTTCTGAGAGATAAAATTTAAATGTTAGTCAAATAAACTGTATATGCTTAACAAGACAAAGATGACTCCTGAAATCCCAACCTTTGAATAAGGCTAAGAATAAAAGAGTGAGCAAAATGCATCCAGAGAGATGACAAGAAGGGAATAAAGAAAGCAGAGAAAACAATCACAATTTTAAAAAGCCCCATAAAATAGACAGTAGAATGCTATGGAATTATCCTTCAGCACACTGTGAATATGTATTACTCTCATTGGTTAATAAAAAACTGACAGGCTGGTAACCAGGCAGGAAGTATAGGTGGGACAGCATGGCACAGAGGACTCTAGGAGGAGAAGCCAGTCAGCCACGGAGGAAGCAGGACATAAAGAAAATGAGATAACAAACCATCAGCCGTGTTATGAAACATAGATAATAATTATGGGTTAATTTAAGTGTAAGAGTTAGCTAGTAATAAGCCTGAGCTATCGACCAAGCATTTATAAGTAATATTAAGCTTCGATGTGGTGATTTAGAAGTGAGTCCCAGGATGGAAAAACTCTGCCTACAGTAGAAGAGAATCATAATATATCCAAATTTTGGATTTGTTTAAATCCACCTTATATGCTCATAGAGAGTCTTATATAATGCATGATATGAGCACTATGAAAAGCAGGCCAATCACTATTTTAGTTAGATAACTGGAAAACAGGGTCTTACAGATGGCTGAATGAAGTATTTATGAGGAAGACACTAAACTCCTGAATCCTCATGTTTCAAAGTAAAAAGAGTGAGATTCACAGAACTGCAAGAAAGGATGCAGAAGCAGAGTGACAGGGACTTTTAGTTTTCTTCAGGAACTGGAGTCATGGTAGAGATCTTGATCCACGCCTTAGCATACATAATTTAAGGTGTTCTGCCACCAATTCCTTTGAAACATATAAAAACTATTGAACAATAGTGTCCTGTACCCACAAAAAGTCAAAGTTCTGTATGCTTGAATTATGGTCTCTGAAAATAGTAAATTAAAGTTAATTATTTAAAAAAATAAACAAAAACTCCAGATTTAAGTCTTATAAGTAAAGCTTTCAATGTGCTGAGGTTTTGGCTCACTAGAAGGGCATGTGTTTTTTCGTGTAAAAGGTCCCAGGCTCTGTCTACAGCATAGGCAGAATAAAAAGAAAAGAAGAAAATAATTTTAAAATCATCTCTGCATGACTTGTAGGTTTTGTAGCTACAGCTCACAAATTACAACAGGCCATATTCTAGTTAATTGTCTAGCCCATTGCCCTCTTGCAGTATACTCAATATGTGATTTTTTTGTTTATAAAAAAATCATAGAATACTTAGAATTGAATCAAAATATTCCATCTCACCATACTGATGTCTGCATTATAAGGCAGTGACACAGTAAGGCCAAGAGCCTGTCTGGGAAATCTAGCACCATGACGAATGATGGAACAACTGGTCCTGATGCTGTTGTATGGTTCTAAAGACTCCCACTCCTTCTTGGTTAACAGAAAGGTCCCTCCTCCTCTACTGAGAACTGATATCCCACCATTTCAGATGGTGAAACAGAGGCTCCCCCTCCAGAAGGCTTTAGGTTCCATCTCTGAATCTATCTTCCTTCAAGACACTAGGTAGGTGGATAAATAATAGGATTAAGTGCTTGGATAAGGAATTTTCTAAGCCTGACCACAAAGAAAAAGAACTTAAATGGCAAAGGAGCAGAAATAGTCATCCCCATCAAGCAGAAGGTGGGCGACATCCTAAGAAATATGGAGCTAGCTAACATGTTATCTCAGGTGTGGAATATGTGAGGCGTCGAAAAGAAAACACCCAGATTGAAGCAGCTGAAGACTTCAAACTAGGTGTGAGCCAGGCTGGTTTTAATTTCACCTTGCAACAACGGAGAATCTCCTGAGGAGGAGACCTCACCTGGGGGATTTTCCTGATTGCCTTGACTGAAGCGGAAAGACCCACTCCAGTATGAGCAACATCTGGGAGCAACAAATAAGAAAGGAGGCGTGGAGGAAAGGAGATTACGCCCCCTTTGTTGCTTGGCCTTTCCTCTTACTGCTGAGTTGATTCTCCCTGTGGCTGCGGCCACTGATACCTTCACCCTTAACAGAACCAAGTGCTTCCAGGCTTCCAGTTCTGACTGAGGACCTGCAATACTCCAGCACTCCTCTGGGTCTTTGGGTTGTGACTATTGAGGTACCCAGCCTCCCGGACTAGCTTCCAGGTTCTCTGGAATTCCAGTGTGACAAGCCACTGTGGGACTCCTGCAGACTGCTGAGGACCAGTTTCAAAGATGGAGCAACTACTGAGTATTAGGTTCTTGGTCTCTGAAGTATGAAACAACTATTATTACTGTTAAAAATGAAAATGAAATTTATGCCCTGGCAATGCTGAAATATGCATGGGCAGCCCATTTATGGCAGTTCTGTTGAATTGTCCCAATTGGGTTTCATTGTCTAAGTTGATGAGGGCAACTGACCAGGTCTCTTCATCAAGAGGGCACCAGATTTCATTATAGATGGTTGTGAGCCACCATGTGGTTGCTGGGAATTGAACTCAGGACCATTGGAAGAGCAGGCAGTGCTCTTAACCGCTGAGCCAGCTTTCTAGTCCCCTTTCTCAAAGTCTGGCATTTAAACAAAATCCAGCATTCCCTCTGGGACTTAAGAGAATTCCTACTTGCTGAAAGGAGTCCTTCTACTTATCATCTCTGGCAAAAGGGAAATAGGGCTCCTCCATTAACCTACGCCTGTGGTGTCAATTAGCATATCAACATCTATGCTAACTTTTAGGCTCCCTCAGTCCCTGCTCACAAGTATCCATCAGAATCATCCTGGCTGACATATGTGACGCCCACCCTGCCCTAAACCTTTCCGGCCCATGAACTTCACTTCCCTTTCTGCAGCCTCTCTGATTCCCATATAACTCAGCCATTTTGGCTGCACACTCTCTAGGTTCCATTCTTGGCTTCACTCCTGGGCCACTCTAAGTCCATTGCTCTCTTTCCTCTTGGCTCTCTCTTCTCTTCCTCTCACTCTCCTCCCTGTCTTCTCATGGTCAAGTCTATTCTGATGGCCATGTTCAGTCTGGACTCTTTCAGGTGCTTCTGGCTGTGTTCTCCCTCATATCTACAATAAAAACAATCTCCAAGGAGTCCTTATTTTCATTCAGTTATTATTTCAATAAAAACTGGTTTAATATTAATATTTCTATTGTTTTTTCCCAATAGCATAGCATAGAATAGAATGGGATATTATGCTTAATACATGAGGCCAAGAAGTTAGCATTTGTCAAGGATTTGGATGTGAGTTTTTAAACCCAAGGCTCCTTGAAGGAGTGGCAGGGTTCAACTTCAGTGAGTTCATGGATTAAGGGCTCCCTAGTCACTCCCTTAACAACCTATGCCCATTTATTTACGTGCACACTGATGCTGGAAAGATGACTCTTTGTGTCCTAGCCTTGGATGATATTCCAGAGAACTGGGGTGATGTGGGAGGTGAAGTATGCTGTGAATATGTTTTATTGCCATTGGTTAATAAAGAAGCTGCTTTCGGCCAACAGATTAACAAAGTAAAGCCAGGCTGAAAGATATATATAGAGAAAGTAGACAGAGTTAGGAGAGAAGCCATGTAGCCCCACTGAAGACAGATGCTGGACAGAACTTTACCGGGTAAGCCACAGCCACATGGCGATACACAGATTAATATAAATGGAAATTTAAGATATAAGAGTTAGCCAGAAAAATGCTTCAGCTATTGGCCAAACAATATTGCAAATCACATAGTTTGTGAGTGATTATTTCAGGTCTGGGCAGCCAGGAACAAACGAGCAATCTCCAACTGTGTTGGTGTGTAATTGTAGCCATCATGTTGGGCAGCTCACAACTGCCGGTAACTCCAGTTCCAGGAATTTTAAGTTCTCTCCTGGCCTCCTCATTTTAATGAGAATAAAATAAATCTTAAAATAAAAAAGAAGTGTCCAAACAATATGACGACTGGACACAGGATTCAGCCAATAGTAATAGCCAGAGCTCTGACCTGTCACTGTTGCAGCCAGGGAAGGATGGGGATATTAATTGAAGTTTATTTTAACTAGGTTCCGACTTACGGTGGATCTACTATGTCCCCAGACCCACAGGTCTACATAGAGATGTTTCCCCAGGTCTGAACTGGGATTGAAGCCCTTTCCAGTATCTGTCACTGTGGGGAAGGTGGTGGCATTCTCGGATACCTCATCACATTAAGGTGGTGATGTTGTCTGAAGGCAGAGGCAAGTGCTGCCTTAAGGCTATCATGGATGCAGGGTGGGATCCCCCATCTTCTCTACATTTAGTTTACTAGACTGTCCCCCGAAGAAGCTGGACGGATTGTTGCAAGGGACCAGCCTCTTGTTGGTTCTTGGCTGGCCGGCTAGCTTAGACCCAAAATAATCACACAGAAACTGTATTGATTAAAACATTGTTTGGCCATTAGCTCTAACTTCTTATTGGCTAACTCTTACATATGAATTTAACCAATTTTTAGTAATCTGTGGATCACCATGAGGTCATGGCCTATCAGCAGTTTTAGCATGTCTATCTCCTGCAGCTCCATGGCATCTCTCGACTCTGCCTTTTTTCTCCCAGCCTTCATTCCAGTTTTCCCCGCCTACCTAAGTTCTGCCCTATCAACAGGCCAAGGCAGTTCCTTTATTAACCAATGAAAGCAACACATAGACAGAAGGACCTCCCACACCAATGGATACTGGCAGATGACTGTGGGCTGTCAATATCTCAACTGGGCCACAGCTCCCAACACAGCCTTGGGACAGCCTATATACCGTACTGTCTTTGCTAGAACTGATTAATATGGCCTTAAATAGTTTTAAACCACACAGGTTTGACAAAAGTACACTTATAGTTTTGCCCAGACATTATGTTGACCTTCTTACTTTCTGTGATGCAATCTGAAGAAATGCTTAGTCACTTCACACATCACAATAATCTGTATAGATGTATGTAGAGAGAATACACACATCATGGCTCAGGGAACCCTGGTAAGGTGAATCCAGTGGAAGGGACGTTAACCCTGTAATGCTTCAGGAGGATGACCTAAATATGTGCACTAACAACCCATCCTGATCAAATTCAGAAAAAATACAGCTTACTCTTCCTACCACAAGAAGGGAGCTAACTTCCTGTCTGCCTTCTTCCAACAAATGCCTACATGTGGACCTGAATCCCTTTGTAAATGAGCAGGGACTTAAAGGTGGCAGCTCCTGTTGGCTAGTACTCACAAACCATTTTCATTGTCTCATTGAATTTCCGCAACAACATTGGGATGTGAATGGGGCAACATATTTGTCCCCATTTTAGAGATAAAGAAGATGTGTAAAGGAGTTAAATTGCATCAGCATTAAACAGTTTGCCTAATAAATGACACTAGGATTCCTCCGGCTTTGTCTGAAGCCAACAGCCATGATCTCCTGTAGTCTGCTTGGACTTCTAGAAGATTCACTGTGGGCATGGGATGCTTGAGCATTCTGGTGCTGCACAGCTGCCAAGCTGGCACACTGCTTGGGCCAGCGGTTTGCCTTTCAAGCCTATGTGCAGGTGGCCCTTGGGCCAGCACCATCTCCTGAGAGCTAATTAAAAAATAAGCATCATAGCCCCAGATTCACTGAACCAGAATTTACTTGTAAACAGTGTCCCTGGAAGACTGATTTGTTTGCTGCAATTTACAAAGTGCTTGCAGAATAAGTGCTCCAACAATTCTCTGAAAGTGGCTGGAGAGCAAATACTTTAGACTTTGAATTCTGTAGCGCTGTCTTTGCATTTTAAATCCTTGGAGGCACATCTTCAACTCATCCTTCTGTTCTTTGCTGTGAAGAGGCAGCATCTGCCATGAGCTACAATCTCACTCAGGACTCCTGGTTAGGCTTTTTCCTTAAACAAATGGTTCTTCAAGAACGGTTCTCAATTTCTGCTTAACAATAAGATACTCTAGCAGAATGGCTCCATGGGAGCTGAAATTGCTCCAGCTGAAGGGGCAAGAATCACTGTTTTTCCAATGACTGTAAATTGTGGAAGGCACCACAGTTACATCCCCATAACTGTCTTTGAGCATCCATGAAACAGTGTGAGCCTCCACAGACAGAGACAGGCTCTACCCAGGAGACTTTGTTCAGACATCCTGCGGAAGACACGGGAATTGTCCTGACATAGGCGCCTCCTGGGGAGCTCCAGCCTGTCTCAGAAAGACCAGTTTCTAACCAGTGCAGGGGAAATCAGATTTGGCGCTGGGGTAGGTGATGGAAGAGGTAGAAAGACACCTCAAGAACTCTCAGAGGGTGTCCTTTTATGTTGGCAACTGAATCGCTTCCATCAGCGTGCAAATTGGCTGGATGTCTCCACTAGAGGTCATGATTGACTCTATTTCAAGAACAAACTACTACTATCATGGCTGGTTCTCACACATTTGGCTCTGAGGACCTCTTTAATTCTTAAAAATTCATGAAGACTAAGTGGGGTTTTTGTTTAACAGAATTATATCTATTGATATATAGTGATTAGAAATAAAAACAGCATTTTGAAGGATGTTTATCAATTTTAATGTAAGAGAATATATATATGTAACTATTATTAGGGTTTATAAATATTTTTTTTGAAAAACAACTCTTTTCCACAGCAAAGGCATTGCTTCTGAGATGGATAACAAATGTTACTAGCTTTAGAAATCTCTTTAATCTGGCTTAGGAAAAGACACTCAGAGCGTCACATCTGCTCTGCTCCGTATTCAGTTGGTCAGAACGCTGCTTATCAGAAAACCCCACCACAATTTTCAAGACAATAAGCATACAGCTGCTTCTTACTGTTATTATGAGGTGACTGCAACTTCACAGGCCCCTTGAAGGGTCAGTCACATGGTAGCTCACAGTGCTCCTCCGGCCTTGGAATTTACCCCTCACGGTAAAGATAAAGTCAGATTCATGGCTTGGGGAATTCAATTCAAAACTCAATATATTGGCTTTTTCAGACCTTCATACTCTGTCTCCGGACATTTTCTGACATGTCACTGCCCACTTCTTTACTTGCTGAAGTGTGTGATTGTGTCAGGTTTCTGCTAGGCCTCCCCTCAAGACCAGGATATGAAAAGGGGGGGAGGAGAAGCACGGAAAGGAGGGAAGGGGAGAGCAAGGTTCCGGAGGACCTCTGGAAGCTCACCTTCAGCCACCTAAGATCCTCAGCAAGCTTTCTCCTCTTGTTTTCCACCTCTCAGTAACCCCAAGCTAGGAATGGATATTTTGGAGAGCACTTAAGATCCAAACTACAGCTTTGACTTTGCCACTTATTACTAGAAAGATTATTTCCCTGTCCTTAGTCTCCACTCTGTATTTTTGATCTCTTTAAGTTTTAGATCCTCTTACCAGATCACCATCTGTCAAATGTTCTAGATCCATATTGAATCAAATATAGGATTTTAATTAGAAACTTTCGAATTTGAGCGTTCTGTTCCCAGAATAGGTTGTCTTCACAGAAATCTGTTTCGTGGTTTGTTCCCATTTCTCTTGTATGACATCCTTAAGCTCTGATGTCTACAATGTCATTTTCCTCTACTAAGAAATGTGCATCTCAATCTCACGACATGAAGGTTTCTTTCTTTCTAAATAAAGTCACTGAGATGTATTGATTTTTAATCCTGATGCTCTTGTCATGTTATCTATTTATCGGCTTTGATACAGGGCTGGGTGGGCACTCACTGGATAGGGTGGATAAGGTAGACCTCGTTCCTCTCCCTACAGGGCTTATTGGTCTGAGATGTCTCTCCCACTTGCAAATATATTGTAAATGGGGCTTCCAAGATGATAGCAATTTCCTTTGAAGTGTCAGAATTTCAAAAATCAGAGAGAGTGAATTCAACATAGATTACTTGGCTTTACTGGCATGAAATCAAAGGGGATGAATGCTTAAGTGTTTCTTAAGTCTCCAGGCCCCCCATTCAAACTAGAGCATTTCAAAATGTATACTGCCTTGCCATGAGCCTGGCTCTGATTTAGATCTTGGTCTATTGAATGTCAAAGACTTCTGCACTTTAATAGAAAATTAGTGTGGCCTCTTCAAAAGGGTTAGCTGAACCTGAAAGAACTGTTTGATACTCCTCCCCGCAGTGCGGTTACCATGGGCAGAACAGACCTTAAATGCTCCAAACGTTTTTAGTAAATATGCTACGGACACAGAAAATTTGAATTTGAAAGTTTGCAGTTTAGAATTTTGTGATTGAAATAAAATCATTATGGAAGATGGCAGATGAGAAATTTGTTCCTGATAGCCAACAGTTCATTGTTATCTACTTTACATACTTGTGATACTTACCTGCTGAATTATCTGATTTAATCCTTATAATACACACATGTGATTCTTACTAGGACTTGTCCCTTTGGAAGAGGATGAGGCTTTGAAGAAACTCTCTTCTGTTGTTGACACATTTAAATCTCCTAGAATGAACAGGTTGTAAGTGTTCCATTAGATGGGTACTGAAAATATATACACTTAGCATGGTCCAAGGTGAATGATATACAGTGACCTTGACTTTCATTACAACGAAGTACCACTGTATGGCAGTTCTTTGCTTTACACTGGTGACAGAAATATGCCTTCACTGGACACCCTCCTTTAAACTTGGAATTTTGATTCCCAGATTGGGGATAGCAGTATGCTTCTCTCCCGAGAAGCTGGGCTATAGAGCAAGATACAATTCCCAGTCACCCCTGAGATAAACATATGCATAATAAAAGGACTTGGAGATCATTTTGCACACATCTAGGCTAGTGCTAGTCTGTGCATCTGTCTGAGGTAGGCTGGGTTAAAAGCTGTGATACGTGGTAGGCATGAGATAGTCAGTGAGTTTTTGACTTTCTCTGTGCTTGGTTTCTGGTGAGTTTAATTAAGACTTGACCTTGTAAGTTAAGAAGCATCTGTTACTTGGTCAAGGTACAACTAGGCCATCTGGTCTCAGGGTCAACACCCTTGGCCTTGCCCTTCGCAGCTCTTCAATCTCCTGCCATCTAGAGCTAGGGAATGTTTGCCTTGACAGTAAGCCAGACACACTGTATGTCTTACCTTCTTTGCATGACTTCTATTTAGGAGCTTGCTGGTTTTGAAATCATGCTATTTACTCAATTAGAATTTTAGGTTTTTTTATGTAGATACAACAAACATAGCTTAGACGAGATTATCCGGAGAGAGCCAGGAATCCTACAACACAGACAAAACATATACATAAAATAATAATAATAATAATAATAATAATATTTAAAAAGTCTTTCCAACTATGATATTCATTTCCAGCTTGAGAGCATGGGTTAGCTTCCTCCCTCTGTGGTTCATGCAGACAGATGCCAGGCAGCCATGAGCACCATGGAATCACACGACTCAGAGTGTTCTGGAGCATGATGGTTGACATTTTGCAGGCAAGACAGAAAGGAATTTAGCTGGTATCCAAATAAATGTTTCTAGGCTTCTCTTATAAAGTTTTTCATGGACAGTATTTTCTTTCAAGTGCCGTTTAACAGATCGCTTTGCCCAGCGATGACGCCATTTATTTACTTCTACTATAAAGCTAAGCATCTTCACTTTGAACAGTTTTATTTAGGGTGGGACCCTTTCTGGGAAGGATTTCTAGAAATGAAAAATATCCAACTGCACATGAAGCTAGTGCTTCATGAACCGTGAAGCTGAAGATAACAGCGTAACATCACTGCTTGTTTTTGGTATGCTAAGCTTCTGAGGTGCTAAAAGCACTTGGTGGACACAGTGCAGACCAATCATAAATTCATAAATTGAGATATGTTGCACTTCTTCCAACTCATGTCTCTTTACAAAATGGCTTTGAAGTAGATAAAGCACAAAAACAGAAAGCCACATAAGGGTTTGGCTTTCATCTGAACGTTTATTAGAGGGTCTATGAGTGCCTTCCAGACATCCATAATACAGATTACTGGACACTGATTACACTGAGAAAGTTGGACGGGAGAAAGAGGTCATGGAAATTTCTCACAGCATTTAGACATCTGCTTATTGTCCAATCACTTATGCCATTTCTTTGCTCATTTCCAAATACTCTGTTCTTTGCAAAAAGCTTAATAAATAAGTTTAATTTTTTGTTAATTGTTTTCTATTTCTCTAGCACTCTCTTCCCTCCCTCCCTCCCTCCCTTCTTTCTTTCTTTCTTTCTTTCTTTCTTTCTTTCTTTCTTTCTTTCTCTCTCTCTCTCTCTCTCTCTCTCTCTTTCTTTCTTTCTTTCTTTCTTTCTTTCTTCTTTCTCCCTTTCTCTCTTTTCTACAAGTTCTTATAATGTAGCCCGACTGGCCTTAAACTCACTATATACCTCAGGCTTGCTCTGAATAAATTATCCCCTGCATCTAGCTCCCTGGTGCTGTAATTACAAGTTGAATCATAGTAACCAGATATAAATGTGTAGTTTACTTTAATATAAACAGATCCCTGACTTCAAAGTCTTATGTTTTTGTAGTTGGGGTATACAAATTAGTACAAAGTAGGATGGAACCTAGTAAGTGCCAAACGATAAATAAAAATTATATGCTAGGAAGACTTAGAAACAGGTGACGCTCTGTGGCCCTGCTGGAGTATAAACAGAGCTTCCATGGAAGAGGCAGTATGAGTGGGTGCTGTGAGTTCCAAGGAGGATTTGTGTAAGCAGATACAGAGGGGAGACAGCTAGGCAAGGGGACGGCGTGGGCAAAGGAAGACAATAGCACTGTGGAGTGTGCCAAGGAAACATGAAGAAATTCCGTTTGGTGAAGCATCAGCAACACAAGTCCTATAACTTAGGGCAAGATTTCAACATTTAACTGGGCTATAAAGTCAAGTCTGTAGTTTAGGCGAAGATACCGTCTTTAGAGCCGTGGTGCAAATCCAGTTTTAAAGATTTCAACTTTAATTCTCTTCTAGGTTACCACTCTTAAGAGCATTAGATTCATCATTAACTCCTTCTCCAGGAGTCTCTGTTACATAGGCCGCTCTGGAGGAATTTATGACAATTGTAGATGTAATTGTTAATGACGCTGCATTGAGAAAAATGTGTCAGTCTAGTCTAAACCAATAAGGCAAGAGTGATATCAAGAAATCCCAGCTATGTTTACAACTTTTCCCCAAGAGTTCAAAGTAGGATGGCTATGTCAGGTCAGCGTGTTTTATTGTCATGGTATTCTACCAGAGGCGGCTCATAAAGGACGCCAGCAGGTTCAGATTCTGTTCAGCTGTGGATGATCCCACCCACAGAGAGGGAGCCTTTGACCAGGTGGGAAAAATTCCCCTAGCCATTCCCCAGGGATTTACACACCCTACAAGTGTACCACCCTTCTTGGCTTCCCTATCGTGTAGATTTTAGCCATTTGCCTGCAGTGAAGGTCAGTTTCTCAGGATCACCCCCTCTTTCTCTTGATCCTTGTAATCAAACATGTGTTTCTCCACAGCTCTACAAAAACAAGGTTCTGAGCCACTGCGCAGCGCACCGTACCACATGACTTCCAGATGTATCTCTTTTATCTTAGATAAACCCTCCAGAACATTCTAAGTGCATGCTCTTTTGTGGAAGGAAGAGAACTTTAAGAATATTTTACTCCCATAATCTCACCCAGCCACTTCTCATAAATGGCTAAACTTTGATAAATTAGCTATTCTCTCAGAATCCAACCTATGATTAAGTTTTCTCTTTGAGCATCTATTTCAAGTATCTAGACTAAATATTATATTCATCCATTGGAAGATGTTAATAATTACTAATTTTTGACATACAAAATAGTAGTTTTATATGGTTCAATCTAACATCTGTTTTGATCCCATTTAGTCTATTAGCATTTTATTTAACTTCATAGATCGGGTTTTTTTATATACATTTAAAAAAATTTCAATGTCTCTGTTCTACGTAATTTATTGTTGAATTTGAGTTTATTCTAGTAGGACATGAACGATGGATGGTAAAGGCAAAGGGTTGTATGGTGGCTCAGAGGACATCACTAGAAGCAAAGGTTTGAAGTCATAGCTAAACAAAATCTGAGTGGATGTCACATGACTCCATTTCCTTACCCTCTCAAGAAGGGGAAACTATCCTAATACAAGTGAACTAATATTCCTCAATGATGCCTTGCATATAATCAGCGACTATAACTTTAGAACCAGATACATGAACAAATTATTTTTCATTCAATGTACTTACATAAAACACCTGAAAACATCATTACTGGGCCGGGGGAATGACTGGGAGTGGGCAACTCCAATGTCTGGACCTAAGTTCCCATTTTCAGAACCCATGGAAAGCAGGGCTCAGGAGCTGTAATCAATGAGTAGATGGAAGAGGCCTACACAGAAGAAGCACTGGAAACTTGTGGACCAGCCAGCTTGGTGTATGCAATGGCCAATGAGGAGACCAATCTCAAAACAAGGTGAAAGGTGAGGAAAAACTCCTGAAGATATTCTCTCCTCTCCACACATGCATGCACACTCACACACATGAACACAGCACACATATTTACATGTGTACATATTGTACACATATGCACTTATCACACACACAATGATAAAAACAACTAATACTGATAATTAACTCTCCTCTTGTCTGAAGTCCGTGACTAGGAGTCTAGATTGTGTAAGGATTTAGAAACTGTTTTATGGTGATGGAGCAGGCATGTTGATTCCCTTTGAAGTTGTGGGAAATCTAGAGTATGCATAAGAAGTAAATTTCGTTTGTGACTAATACCAAAAAATTAAGATAAAATGACTTTTCTGCTGATATGTAGCCAAGAATTCAAGATATCATTAACTTAAAGGAAATGGAAAATTCAAATAAGAGTCCTGAGAAATTCAATGTTGTTTAAGAATGGAAATGAGAGTTATAAAATTTTAATTAAATAAAGGTCTTGTTTAGTCATTAAGCTGTAGAATGTAGAAAAATCTCTATGATATTTCCCTGCTGCTTTGTTGCCACTGCTGTTTCACTGAGTGGATGTTGGGACAAAATCCTAAGCAAACGTTTACACTATTTTAACAGAACTCTAAGTCAGCAGTTACAAAGAAACCGATAATGTCCATGAAGGACAGAAAGTTAATCTTTTAATATTTGTCTTTGCCATGAATCTATAGAAATTTGATGCTGCAAATGGAATTTAAAGACTCCTTAGTCCAGAAGTTGCGATAAGAATATTGAGCAACCTAGAATCACGATGGGTGGTCCATTAAAAGAAAATACAGGAAATAGACGTTCGGGGGGGAATTCAATTGGGAAGAAGAGAAGTTTAGAAAATAAATATGCAGTGAGTAAATTGGAGAATCACACAATAAAAGGAGAAAGATGAAAATGCTTCGAGAAGAAACTCGGAAGAGCCATGTAGTACCAGTTCTGCTGGCTAAGGACAGGTAGTAGGTGGCATGGGAGACAGGCTCTGACGAACAGCCTATGTCACGTTTTAGTGAAAACTCCCTGTTTTTTTTCCCCTATTTATCTTTAGAAGTCTTTTTGAAACCAGTGATATGGAGCATGCCATTTTAAACTTCATCATTTGATGTTTTGCTTTAATACTCATGCTGATGGAGAAAGAGAGCATGGTATCAGAGACAAAAAAAAATTCTGAGACACTAGACTCTCAAGAATGTGACTGCTGCAGAGTTGAGAAGGTGGCATCCTGATGGACTCAGCAGGAACAAAGGAATTATCAGTGAATGGAGAAGTGAAAAAATAAGGACAGTCCCTTGACTAAAGGACAACTTACAGCCTAGAGGATGGTGTATCAGGTAGGGTGGCATTTCCAGGCATGAGAGGAGACGTGGCTGTTTAGAAAAGGACTATGAAATCTGGAGGTCACAGCGCATGCGACTGCTTCAGGAACAGCACTGGAGGGCATTTGGAGGGCTCCTTTAGCATCGTAGTTCTGTTCCTATATATCCCGAGGGAGATAAGTAAATGTTTAAAAAGAAAGTTTTATAAAAATCATACACAAAACCGTCTTTCTGCAAAAGGAAACCAGAGAATGTAAGCAGAACCCTAGCCACCTAAGAGAGGCCAGGAGGGTAAGAAGCAGAAAAATGATTCTCAGATTCTGTCTGTTCATATTTTGAACCCAGCAAAAGGTCAAAAGATTAAAACCTTGTCAAAACTGGAGACAAATTTGAACCTCAAGCCCAGCTTTACTAAAGAAAGACACAATATCCAGGGCAAAAAAAAAATGAAGATTTCAGAATTCCTATAGTTTAAAACTACTATCTATTTATTGCCCCAAAAGTGAAAAGAAAGAAAGAAAGAAACATGGTTTTTTTTTGTTTTGTTTTTTGAGACAGGGTTTCCCTGTGTAACAGCCCTAGCTGTCCTGGAACTAGCTCTTGTAGACCAGGCTGGTCTTGGTCTCACAGGGATGTGCCTACCTCTGCCTCTTGAGTGCTGGGATTAAAGGCCTGTGCCACCACCGCCCAGCCAGAAAGAAACAAGTCCTTAAGCCAAAAAAAAAAAAAAATCCACTGAGGACAGGTTTAAAACAAACCACATATCACATCCTAGAACAAAAAACAATATTCTTGCTCTGCAAGCTCCAGTCTGCAATTCGTAACAAGGACAGCACAGAAGCACCCATTTACCCGGGAGCTCAGCTGTCTAGACACCGGAGAAAATATCTCTGCATATGAAGGAGATGGGAACACAAAGTTCCTGCTGAAATTCGTAATGGCAAGATCAGGAGCCGCCGCCCCCATCAGGTCAGAGAATGGGCTCGCTTCTTCCCCGTCACCCTCCACATGTACATGTTCGGGAGTGTGTATTTGACTGAACACCAGCCCCATCGCCAGGAGGCTTTTCAAAGGGGAGGTCTCAGAGTGTATCCAGGTCACGAAATAATTCATCCTAATCATCTCTCAGGAGATTGGCTATGCCTGTTTACACGAAGCAAGGCTCGGAGATCTACTGCAGTTCCAAACCTTTAACACTGTCTTTCAGCTTATAAACTAAACTTAAAAAAATAGGGAAATTATTTGAGTGATATATAAGATTAAGATGGTTTAAAGTCTCAGTCAGCTATCATCTACTTATAATTCCCTGTTCTTTCTATGAGACAAAACAGACAACAAAACCAACCAATCAGGACAGTGGGACTGTGGTTAGGAGAGGATGCTTTTAATTAGCCATCTCGCTACCAAAATAAGATTTAAAATGGTGTATACTTTTAAAGAAACGGAGGTAGCATAACAGTTATGGCTGGATTCTAAAGTGGTTTGGATAGTGTTCAAAAGATAGGAGGGACAAAAACCACCAAGTGACCTAACAGGACTCTAGATTTCTTGGGATTTGAACACTTTCAAAGCATTTAGTAGAAAAACATTGCTACCCTGATTTACTAAATTTGGTTCTCACTCTAAGTTCTCAGACTGTAGGATGATCATATAGAGTTTGGAAAATCAGAATGATTGCATGCCTGCACCTTGAACACAACCTGAAGAGTTACACAGTAGCTTCACATTGGAAATGACTGACTTTGCGGCCGGGCGGTGGGTGGCGCAGGCCTCTAATCCCAGCACTCGGGAGGCAGAGGCAGGCGGATCTCTGTGAGTTCGAGGCCAGCCTGGTCTACAGAGTAAGTTCCAGGACAGGTTCCAAAGCTACAGAGAAACCCAAGATTGACTTTGCAAGGGAAGAAAGGCAGTGTGAATATGTGATGACCATGACCTTCCACTCCTGTGGCCATTGCCCAGAAGCATGGTAGCCAACCACCGCGTGTATAAAGTGTAGAATGACTTCAACTGTTGACCACACATTTAAAGAAATTCTCCTGAACTCTTGGTCATGACAACATCAAGCTTGCTTGAATCTCCTCAGCTTCTTTTCCAGTTAGTTGCCATCGTTTAGACAGACTACACAGTCCCTCAAATGACCTGCTCTCAGGTCATTTCCTTTGTCTTGAAAAGCTAGCTATTCCATTTCTCCTCGGTGCTTAAGCTCCAGACCATCAATGTAACAAACATTTGGAGAACTTTTGACAGATGCACGACTACAAGGCTCCCCAAGCCTCTCGCGGAGAACCTGCACTTTCAGTAATTGCCCCAACAGCATCTGTGCCTATTCATGTTTAAGAACCTCTGAATCATGAGACAGCTCTGAGGGCCACACTGCAATCATCCCATTCTTCATTTGCGGAGGAAGGCAAAGCCAGGTCCTACCTGGGCCAGGTAGATCTTTCTGCTTTTGAGAACCAAAGTTATAAAGAATTAAGGCCCCAGATGGTCTTTTAGTAGGGTTAGCAAGGAAAAGACAAACTGTCCAGATAGTTACACATAAACCAGGCAAATAACAAACGTGCTTTTAGTGTGTGTACGTCTCTGGAATCTTGTGGGACATACACTCAACATTGTTTGGTGTTCAATATGAAATTAAAAATAGGTGGTGTGGGGTTTGGATGATAAGTGTCCCCATTGACTTCAGGGTTTGAGTAATTGATCTCTGGTTGGTAGCACCGTTTGGGTAAGTTTTGGGGGCATGACCTTGCTAGAGTATACACTAGGGGTGGGCTTTGGGAGTTTGAAAGACCCACACCATTTCTCCTTTGCTTTATCTGTTTTGTGCTCATGGTTCAAGACTCGAGCACTTAGCTTCTTTTCCAGGCACCATGCCTGCTGCTTGCTGCCGTGCTTCCCAGCTACAGTGGACTCTTACTCCTCTGGAATCATAAGCCAAATAGCCAGATTCCTTCTGTAAGCTGCCTTCGTCGTGCATTTTATCACAGCAGCCGGAAAGTAACTGGTGCAACTGGGCACACTACTTCTTTATTGTGACACAGGGTGGCATACACTAGAATGCCAGTCTTGGCTTCAGACTGCCACTTACCAGTTGGATGACTTTTGCAAATTTTCATTCCTTCTCCAAGATCTCATTTTCCCCTGCCACAAAACAGCATCAGTGGCAGCAGCGGCAACAACAAGAACGCATCACGACGTACCATTGGATCCCCACAATACCTACCTTGATGTAGTAATTAGGAAAATTGCACGTGTTTATTCAATAGTGTAATTTTTCTACTCACAGAAACCGACACAGCTTTTGCTGTCACTGGAATTGTTAGGAATAAGATGGGGGCACTGGCGGTGCACCCAGGAGATCAATCTTGTCCTAGGCTCCTCTGTGTCTGACTTTCTCCTTCCTGACTCTGCTCCAGCACATCCCTCCCTCCATGCTGTCAACCTCAGCACTGTGCCACAGCAACGGGGTCAATGGCCAGATCCCCAGCTCCCCAAAGACATGAAGCCTTTCTTTCTCAATCGACATTGCTTGTATACTGTGTCACAGAGATGGAAATGAATGCACATCTGTCCATCTATCTGTTCGTCCGTCCATCTGTCTCTTTTTTGTGTTTGTTTTTTTTTTCAGCACAGTGTCACTAATTTAGGAGCAAAGTGTGTGAGCCTGTGAATGGATTTTTCTTAGAACTTCCTTGTGTATTTGTAGTTCTAAAGTTTACAATTTTCCTTATTACTTGAAAATAAAAAAAAATACTAGATATGTTTTTTTTCAGAAAGCATCCTGTAAGTTCATTATATTCTTTGAACATTTGGGCATCATTTCAACTACTAAAATTAATATTATTGACAATAAAAATTCCAAATCTTAGCAGTGTCCCTGTGCATGCTATTAAGCTTTCCCTTTTCCAGCGTGATATGCTTCTATATATTCTGTAGTTCTATTCAACACTTGGGGAAGATGATTGGTCATTTACGTTGTATGCATACTTCCTGCAGAGCATAAGCCTCGTAAAGGATGCACCTTAACCTCCCAATAAGTGGTTTCCATGTCAAAGCAGCCATAGCTGAAAATCAATATCTCTGAATTTCAACAATGTGATATTGAGAGAAAATTATAGATTCAAACACATATGTGAAGCAAGTGTGCCCTAGCCAGTGTCTATTTACACAGAGAAGGAGTCAAAGGCATGCCTGTAATTGGACTAGGATGTGTTCTTCTGGTTTTCCATGTGACCAGAGATTGACAGTGCCTGTGAACAGTAAGTAAGCATTGCCCACATGGGTGGCACACAGGAGCCTGGTAGCTTTAGAGCAGTGGTTCTCAACCTTCCTAATGCTGCAACCCTTTAATACAGTTCCTCATGGTGTGGTGACCCCCATCCATAAAGCTATTTTCATTACTACTTCATAACTGTAATTTTGTTGCTGTTGTGAACCGTAATGTAAATATTTTAGGAGACAGAGGTTTGCCAAAGGGGTCGCGACCCATGGTGTGCTAACTGCTGCTTTAGAGGAGGTTTCAGGACTTTCCTTGTGGGGCTCATGCTGCTCTCTGACAACATGGTGCAAAAGAGTAGTCAGGAAAGGAAAGCCCATAAAACTGGCATCATCTTACGCTGTCCGAGGGTCCCTGGGAGTCGCTGTAACGTCCTGGTTTATGAATATGCTAACTTTCTCTGTCTTCTTGACAGATTTCAGAATGAAGTAAATGAGCAGAGCAGGGAATAAGCAGTTCTAAGAAAGCACATAGAAAGTCTCCTCCTGCTTCTCTCTCCAGAGCATACTGCTGCCATTTATCAGGGACGACAACAACAAACAATTCATTTTACAGCACAAGTGTCCTTATAAAGTGGTTTCGTGTGTGCCAATTTCAAATTTACCTAGCGATGTTAGTTCTTTGTTTGTTTGTTTGTTTTCCTGTTAATTTCTCTGCATGCACGTAGCACAAATATTCTGAAATTACTAACAAAATGTTGCCCGCATGTAGCAAAGAGCTTCCATAATTGCTGAAAGCTATAAAACTTAACTGGGCTAGCTACTTCTACAAGAGACTGGAATTCTGGATTTGTAGGCCACTCTGTTTTGCAAGCTTTTGTTTCTATCACATGATTTTAATAATGACCATATTGCCAGAGACAAGGCTGAAGGAGAAGGCTTTGACTTTGGGTCTTCGACATCGTTTGTCACCCACAATTCTCAGTATGATTTATTGGGTTGACAACAAAACAAAACACTTCTTCAAAGTCCTCACTTACATAAATAAAGTGTAGCATTTCACTCTTATGGATACCTCCATGTCTTGGATTCATTTAAACAAACCCCATAAAGAACTTGGTCTAGGGTTCTCATCAAAACAACAGTCCCCTCTACACAAAGTGTACAGTTGCTTTGAAGAGCTGCTCTGAACTTTTAAAGGAATGTTCTCAAAGGAAAAGCCCGGGGGGGGGGAGGAAAGGAGGGGTAGAGATGATGAAAATCTTAGCAGATGAGGTGTGAAAATGAGCACTCATTTTATCTTCTATAAATACATATCTATGTATATGTGTGTGTATGTGTTTGTAGAATGCTGTAGAATGAGTTTGTAGAATGAATTCTGATGAACAAATAAGTTATATTACCCAAGAAGTGTAAAATATATTTTCCTTAAAAGCCTGAGTTTAATAGATTAAAAATAAAGAATTTAAGAGAGTCCCCTCTCAGCCCTTTACCTGAACTCTTACCAGGCTCTATGCCTTCATATCCACAAAACAAGTTCTAAGGTCTCCTCTAGACACCTTGGCACCTCAAGTCTCAGATTTGTTATGTTTTACTCTGTGCTTTTATGTCTTGCAGAGAAAAACATCTTGCTGGAAATCATTTTCCATTGGAATATACTAGAAAACTATAAAAGAAATATATCAGGGGATTAGTGGAGTCATTCGGATATAGTCTGATCTGTTTTAGCTGGAAAGAAGGCCGCATTGTAAAGATGGCAGGAGTGTCTCCACAGAATGGTCTTTTCTAGTATTTTGCTTTAAATATAATAGCAATTCTGTCAGTGACAAATAGGAAAATCCCGTCTCTGCTCTCTAATTTAATGGAAGACAGCTTTGTCCAACTTGAGGGAATATTATACAGTGTCTTAATGAATAAATAAGGTGGTTTCCTTTAAAACAGAGAAGTTTATTTTACAAGGCCATAGTTGATAGGCCCATATTGGTTTTGTTTATCCTGGCTCCAGGGAAGGGACTGTGCTCTGTTTTTGATAAAATTCTCCTTGTTTTCAGTTATGACAGATATTCCTTTGAATATAGTCCATGAAAACACTGCAACACCAAACCAAGTCTATCTCCCCTTGGTTACATCTGTATTCCATCCTTAAACACAAGCAGCTGTGCACACACATCTGTCTCACGTCTGACCACGCACGGCTGTGCAGAACTTCGTATATCTGTTCCTGCTTTTATGGGAAATCATGACTGACGCAGCAGGAGTTGTGAAACCCACATGCATTCTTCAACTCCTATTTGCACAAACAAAAAGAAAAAAAAGCACAGTTGAACCAGGCTTGGGCTGTCTGACTCTAAGAGTCAGCAGAGTGACTGAGAACCTCGTTTTCAACCAAGAGGAGCACATAGATTATGTGTGGAAAAATTGCAAGCTGACAAATTTTCAGAGTCAAAGTCATGCCAGGGACAAGAAAAATGACGACTATCATGTTTAAAGAAGCTTTCTTTGTGACTCTGGGACAGCAACTTAGTGACTGATCACTGGTGAGATTAGATGAGCAAAACATTTTATATTTGATGAATTCTTTGGTTCCGTAATCAGCAGTGGTGTGGTGTGATGTGCATGTGTGTGTGTGTGTGTGTGTGTGTGTGTGTGTGTGGTGTGTTGCACAAGCATGCACATTAACACATGCCACATTGTGTTTGTGGAGGTCAGAAGACAACCTTGGATGCTAGTCCTCAATTTCTCCAACTTGATGCAGGGGCTCTGTGGATTTCTACGGTCATGCACATGGCCGGTTAGCTGACCTATTAGTGTCTGGGACCTGGCGTGTCTATGCTTTCCGTGTCACAGTAGGAGATGTTCAACCATGGTTACACTTACTGGGTTCTGCTCCCCCACACTGGTGCGGCATCTGCTTTACCCACTGAACAATCTCCCCAGCCTGCAAATTAACACTTTAAAAAGTCATAGGTCATACATAAATTCAAGTTCCTTGTTGTAAGGACAGGATGTGGAAATAATTGTTATTTTTCTTTGATTTAATGTACTTGAATGTGTTCCTAATTTTTTAATAATGAATACAAATCACTAGTTTTACTTTTTTAAAAAAAATTTCCACTTAGTTTGTATTAGTTGACAAAGTTTTATACACTAAATATATAAAGAATATAAGCATGCAGCAAAAGAAGAAAGATATGCAATAGAAAATCAAGTAATGGGCATGAAAACAATAATCCAGGAAAACATGAAAATGATAGAAAGCATAGGCTTTATCTGGATATCTTCAAACTAAAATTAATTTATGTCCCTGATGGTTATTCTGACCAGTGTGTATGGGAAGAACGTTACCCTGCCTTAGTATCAGAACTTTGCAGCTGAGGAAGCATAGCTGAGGTCTAAACATTGCTGACTCATTTGCTGTGCTGTGGGGCCGCTCGTGATGGAGAAAACACTTGTCAGGGATTAACTAGAGTCCACACTAAGTGACTTGGGAAAAGCTTTACAAAGCTTAGTGCCGAGCTAAATGTTGCCTATGAGCAGAGTCGTTGTATTATCCAGAAGGAGGGTCTGGGGATGCCTGAAGCTGTGATTGGAGAAGAACCAGCACTTATATTTGTCAGGATAGAGATGCTTTAGTCATTCCAGCAGTGTTCGGTGTTCATGGTTTTTCTCTGTCATACACATGATCACACAGTACCACTTTGTGTCCCAAACTGTCATGGTCACAGATGTCTATGTGTGACGTTGATATTGTGTGGAAATGTTTATGTTCAACTCGAAAACATCAAAGCCCTAATAAGACAAAGTTGGAAAGAGTGCAAATGCCCATCAACAAAAACATGGATGTAAAATAACACAGAACTTGAAATAAAATACCTAAAATACTGAAATAAAATACCTACCAGAGTTTACACACACACAAGACAGAGCCCATATATCTTTAAAATGCATAAAATTATATACAGTTTCAAAACAGGAGCTAGAAATGTGGCTCAGTGATTAAGAGTACTTGCTGCTTTTGCAGAGGACCTAGGTTCAGTTCCCAGCACCTACTTGTCAGCCCATAATGGTCTGTAACTCCAGTTCTATGGGGCTGGACATCCTCTTCTGGCCTCTTCAGGTGACAGCACATAAGTGGCACACATATTTATATGCTTTCTAACACTTACACATACGCAATAAAAATAAATAAAATTCTAAAATATAAAATGCAACCTATTATTCACAGATGATGAAAAATTCAAGCAGGCATTAAATCATCATACTTCTCAACTGTAGCACATTGCTGATGGAGATGAAAGCATACAGCCATTTACTGATTTTGATAAGTAAAAATTTGGGCTAATCAGAGGGTCCAGTGGGTGAAGATGCCCACCACCGTACCTGCGTTTGAACCCAGGAACCCCACGGTGGAAGGAGAGAACTGACTCCTCCAAGTTATCCTCTGGCTCTCTCGTGAGCATCGTGACACGCACATGCCTTCCCCAGCTCCATACAGTACACTGAATAAATACTAAATGTAAAAACACGTAAGTGAAAACTTAAGACAGTTATTGTAACTAAGATTGGCTTCAACAAAGTGAATACTTCCTGTAAAAGGCTTTAACATTATTGTAAAGATGCCACCAGATGATAAGATGGAATTTGAGTGTTCATTCTTGTTTACTATATTTGATGCTTGAGCTTCATGTAGAGGGTTTATATCAGAGTTTCAGAGTTTTGGAATTTTTGGACCCATCCTCTGCTTTCCTGGGAAAAATCTACAACACCATAACTGTGAATCTTATGCCAGCAACTGAGATAGAGTTTGATGGGGCTTTAAAAGGAGCTGATTCCTGTTCCTGAAGGTCTTGTCAGGGCAAGAGGAGGGAATTCCCACATCTAGAAGGAATCCGGCTAGCCAAGTACCAGACCTAGTTAAATTAGGCAAAGCATTGAGAATGATAGTAAAGGTATCCTTTTTACCATCAGCAGCGAGAGACACTCCCATCTGGAAAGAGCGTTAGATGTGGTTTAGGACACTCACTTGAGTGACCTGAACACCAGCATCCCACTGGTTGGATCAGTTTGGCTTTGGTTCACTTGTTAGAACCTACAAATACACATGTTTCACAAATTAAAAAAAAAACACAAAAGCCATTCTAGTGATAGAAAATGACACTTTTACATAATTATAATCCATTTCACTTTCTGGAGTAAAATATAACTTTTAAAAATATCTTTTACATGTTTTTTTTTTTTAAAAAAACCCTGGAGAAGGCAACCTGGTTTCCTTCAACAGCATCCTCTGTTTGGGGCAATGGAACAAGCTTACAGGTTGGTCTATTCCTGACGGTTACTCATTTCTTTTCCAAGTTAAAGCTGCTCAATTCCCTCCCTTTGCTTTGCACTTATCATAGCTACTGTCTACACTGTACATGGTACAGGTACACTTAGCATTGCTACTGTCTACGCTGTACATGGTACAGATACACTTAGCATCTCTGAAGTCTACACTGTACATGGTACAGATACACTTAGCATCACTACTGTCTACACTGTACATGGTACAGATACACTTAGCATCACTACTGTCTACACTGTACATGGTACAGGTACACTTAGCATTGCTACTGTCTACACTGTACATGGCCTTCATAGCATGTGAAACAAAGTTTTCCTTCACTCCTACAGAAAGCCCAAAGCCACTATGAGTTTACCTGCCACCTTTGCTTTAAGGCCTCTTAGGCTTCAAAAAATATTTACAGCATTTTCTAAGTAGCTTTACTGGCTAGCATTAGTATTTTCAAAACACTGATATTTGCTGTCATGAAGACCAGAAAATGTCATGATATAAAGTTGACGTGTTTCCCGAAACACGGGGCACATCTTTTATGATTGATTGGATTCCAGCAGAGCGGCTGATTCGGAAAGGCACCCTTAGTGAAACAAATAAACACTGGAGAGTGCTGAAGAAAAAGCTCAGGGAACTTGTTAGAGATGACAAGGAAGAGTTCATTCAAAAAGGACGATTAAAACTTAGAAATTTTGCATGAGAGTAAAGAACTCGAGCTTCACCCCAAATAATACAAGGCCAAGTAGAAATGTGCGCGGAGTGGAGCTCGGATCAGAAGGTGGGCAATGACTCAGATGTAAGCACCCATGTTACAGGAATTATTGCTAACTTGAACTGATAGGATCCCTATTGAACATTGATGAGAGGAGAAGAATGCTCTTGCCAGTGTGGGAGTGAGGAGGGGACTGGTTTTTTTTTTTTGTTGTTGTTGTTTGTTTGTTTTGTTTTTGTTTTTGTTTTCACTTAGTGGTTGTAGTAACCCGAAGTTTTTATGGACAGTTCCAGGTACCTACCACGGTCATAGACAAGATGTTTCTGTCAGTGTTTGATGTTTGTAAAAGTTCTATAGGAATGCCTCCACACTGCTCAGTAGACAGAGCCACAGTATGGCCAAATGTGGGGTCCCAGCCCCCGCAGAACTCAAGGGCACCTGCCCACAATGGCTCTTTACAGCACTGTGGTCAGTTACTTGCACTGCACAGGAAGAGAGTGGTCGAAAGCAACAACTCCAGGCTCCAGCTGAAGTCAGAATTAGAATTTCGCTCTTCCAAATGAGCTGTGTGACTACAGAAATGCCTTTACTATGCCTCCACCTTCTTATTTATATAATGGGAATAAGAATAGGCTTAATCGCAATGCTATATCGATTAAATGAACTAAATTTTAATAGCATAAAAGCTACTATTGTTATTTCTTAATCCTTACATCCTGACACACATCACACAATTTATACTTAACAAGTTCTGATGAATTAATTCCAAAGCAAATTCTTTTTTTTAATTTTAAATGTATTCTTTTCTCATATATTATATCCTGACCACAGTTTTCCCTCACTCCGCTCCTTCCATCCCCTCCCATCCACTCCCCCTCTATTTCTCTTCAGAAAAGGGCAGGCCTCCCAGGGAGATCAACCAACCATAGCATATCAAGTTCTAATAAGACTAGACACCTTCCCTTATATTAAGGCTGAGCCCAGTATGAGGATAAAAGTCCCCAAAGCAAAAGTTGTTAGAGATAGCCCCCTTCTATCACTGTTAGGAGGCCCACAAGAAGATCAAGCTACACAAACATAACATATATGCAGTCCCATGCAGGTTTCTTGGTTGCTGATTTAGATTTTGTGAGCCCCTCTGAACCCAGGTTAGTTGATTTTGTGGTTTTCTTGGGGTGTCCTTGACCCCTCTGACTGCTAGAATCCTTCCTTCCCCTCTTTTTCAGGATTCTCCAAGCTCTGCCTAATGTTTGGCTGTGGGGTTCTGCATCTGATTCCATCAGTTGTTGAATGAAGCCTCTCTGGTGATGTTTATGCAAAAACAAATTCTTAATTTGTATTTTATTTTTATTTTTTGCTTTTTCAGAGAGACCCTCCCCATTTAATAACCCATGGTGCCACTGTGCCAGAGATCAGGAGTGACTGGGTGGCTGTCAGCACAGGATAGTTTCAGTGGTAGCATTTGGATATGTAGCCACTCTATGGTCCTACAAAGTTAAAAAAAAAAAATGAAGACAAGCATTTGGTGTGCTGGTCGGGGGAGCTGTCAACTTTTCCAGAAGTGTCTAAGTATGCACTCAGTCATTCTGAGATGCCGGGGGTCCTGGGATGTTTCCAAGGATAAGAAAAGTTGGCCATAGACCCTGAAGGAAAAACGTGATTCCAGACATTCTACATTCAAGCATGTGGTGTACTAGTTAAATGAAATTATTAACATTCAAATGGGTTAAAGGCTTGAGACTGTTTTATTCCAGCCATAACGCAGATGAAATACAAACCAGGGTCAGCCTTCAGCTTTCAATCCAAAAAACAAGCCCTAAGCCAGTCTGGAAACCTAAGTTAGGTTGAAAGTATTCAACAATGTCGCTTTTCTGATTTGACAGGAGATTTCTTGAGTCAATTAGAATAACTGATATTTATGGCCAGAAATGCAGTAAAAATCAATGCTAAGAACCACCTAGTGGTAAAACATCAATAGAGGACCAGGATTTGGGGTAGTAATATTCAGTTCAATGTATTCACGCTTGCAGAAACTTGTATTGACATTGAGCTTTGAAAGGATGGGGTATACTGAAGTGTTTGTGCAGTATCCTTGATTTTCAGCATTAAGAGTTACGAGTCTGCAGCCTCTAATAATTCACTAATTGTTAAGGATGGCTGTGGGGCTAGAGAGAAGGCTCACTTGTCAAGAACTCTTGATGTTTTTTCAGAGGATTCAGGTTTGGTTCCCAGTTCCTACATGAAGGCTGACAGCTGTCTGGAACTCCAGTCCCAGAGAATCCAGTGCTCTCTGCACTCAATGTCCACTGTGCACATATGGTGTATTTACACACAAGTAGGCAAAACATCCAAACACATTAAAAAAAATAAACCTTTCAAAAATGTCTGTGCTCAGTGAGATGGCTAATGCCATGCATGGTCTGAGGATCCAGGCAGTGTGAGTCTCAGTCCTGACTCTGCAGACTGCTAGCTATTGCCTAAAGGTAGTCCATTCAACCCCCGAGTCTCCATTTCTCCTAGCTGACAACAACTGGGAATAATGAAGACGTCTGAATTATGGAGGTGTTGCAAGAATTAGAAGAACTGAATTATGTTTAAGAGCACAGAGCGCTTGTTTGGTGTGTTGGAGGTATCAACGAGAGTTACAACGCTAGTGGTTTGAATGAGAAAGGTCCCCGGTAGTCTCAGCATTTGGACACTTTGTTCCCAGCTGGGGGCATTGTTTGTTTAGTTTTAGGTGGTGCAGCCTTGCTGGAAGTAAGTCACATGTCACTGGGAGAGGGCTTGCTGGAAGTATGTCACTGGGAGAGGGCTTTGAGAGGAAAAAGCCTCATCTATTTCCAGTTTGCTCTCCCTTTCTGCTTATTGAGAGACGTGGTCTCAACTTCTTTCTTCTGTTGCCATGCCTGCCACTTGCTGCTACACTTCCCCTCCATGCCTGTCTGCAACCACAGGCCCAAACAAATCCTCTTGTCTGCAAGTTGCCTTGCTGATGGTGTTTTATCACAGTAACATAAAAGTAATTAACACGGTGACCTTATGCTATCAGAAGCTCTGAAAATTTCACATATGATAGCTCTGAAAATTTCAGTCAGTGTGAACCCAGATCATCTAAAACCAGAAGTGAGAGGCTAATCAATTTTCAATGTGATTCCACGTGTCTTTGTCCCAACTGATGATGAGGATTATAAATTTAGATTTTCCCATAAAAATTAAGGCAAATATCCAAGTAATTGGATAAAATCAAATCTCCCACTCGTCGTCTTAGTAGACTAAACCAATTGTACCAAGTTATCTGGCTCTGTTTTGGAAATGAACAAGTTCCTAGCTGTCAAGATTTTAATAGTTTTCTGGGCTGTCCACTTGGTTTGGAAGAGTGTCCGGGACAGGAAATACTTAACCTAATTTCTAGCCTTTCCTATGTCTTCATTGATAGCTGTGTTGATAAAATGATGTCAAAAATGATGACATTTATGAGGAATCAATGTTTTAATAGCTGGTTTGGGTTCTTGCCTTATTTCCTTTCCTTCCAGTTCTTTACTCTATAACTTCCTAATGGTTTCTTTAGCAGGCTTTGGCCCGCTTAGTTATTGAGCCAAGTCTGACTGGGGCAGGAAGTCATGCCAGCCAAATCTTCCAAGGGGGCTTCAAATTGAGTCATGCTGGCAGGCCCACCTGATGTGCCAGAGCCAGAATAAAGCCCAGAAGCCTGTGCAGCTGCATCACTTCTGGGCCAGTTCCTCCTCCCTCCCACTCAACCTTGGGTTAGCTCAGGCCTCTGCCTCTCATTCTTGCCACAGAAAACGCTGTGAAAACAACAGAGGTTCAGAAATCTTCTCATTCTCTCTAGCATATTCTTGTTGTGGTGGATCTATTGCTGTGATATGATATACCCAATGATAAACTGTCCTACACATAACTTCTCATGTGTAGAATAATATAATAACTACAAAGATGTCATAACAAAATTGAATTTCACATGGACCTATTTATCTTTCTGAGATAACTGGCAATTCAAAATGTAATGGAAGAAGAGTTTCTTACTCTTTCTTAGCATGGACTTTAATGAGTACTTAAGACTGGTGTGGGAGGTCCATATATATATATATTGCTTTTATTGGTTAATGAATAAAGAAAACTGCCTTGGTCTGTGATAAGGTAGAACAGAGCTAGGTGGGGAAAACTAAACTGAATGCTGGGAGAAAGAAGGCAGAGTCAGAGAGAAGCCATGTAGCCCCACCAGAGACAGATGCTAGAACTTTACCTGGTAGGTCACAGCCTTGTGACGATACACAGATTAATGGAGATGGGTTAATTTAAGATATGAGTTAGCCAGAAATACGCTTAAGCTATTGGCCAGACAGTATTACAAATAATATGGTTTCTGTGTTATTTCAGGGCTGAGCAGCCAGGAACAAACAGGTAGCCTCCTATGACATAAGACTGTCACTACTCACTTTTATTTACTTATTATTGGACATGTGTTGTGCATTGGAGAAATGATAAGATGATGTTATCACCCATGTTAGATTCAATGGTGGCAGATGGACAGAAGTAGAATGTCATTCATTGTTATAATTGGTGTTTATCAATATCTTTATATGCTCCATATTTGTGATCCTGGAGATAGACTTATGAAGAAAAAATTTCTAAAACCTCAGACTTGCTAGCGGTTGTACTTTCATGAGAATAAAGCATACAATAATAATTAAAATTAGCTTCAGCATTTAGCATGGTGTCAAATGCAATAGGAAAACAACAGAGAAAGGGAGACAGACTCTGAAGTTCCTCAAGAAGGATACAGCTAAGGTAGGTTTGGTCAGGGAAGAGTTTTCTAAGACAAATTTGAATAACCCCTCAAAGAGAAAGAAGTGAGAACATGCCTTCTGAGGTAAGAGGACTCCAGGAAGAGGGCACACAATAAAAGACCCCAGCGTTTAGAGGAAGAGTAAGGAGTCTGATGAGGCCAGAACAGTAACTGCAATAAAGAGGCATCAAGAGGTGAGGACAGAGAGGGTTGAGGAGGCCAGTTGTGACAGATCCTTTGTTCATAAGAGATATGATTTTTACTTGGCATGAACTAGGAGGGCACTGGGATTGATCTATCCTTACAAGGTCACCTTGCCTGGAAGTTTTGAAAAGAAACTAAGGAAGGGAGATCCTGACAGCATGCTGCGTGAGTGCCTAGCATGTACCAGGGCACCGTTGGTCATAGCCTACGGAGGACTGGATCATGCAGAGAAACAGGACTGACTAGTAGAGTAGTAGGCTATTCAACGGCAGACAGTCTGTTAACTATCCTCAACTCTTTACTCTTCATCTCAAACCTTCTCTGCTTTGGGCTGAGGGATCTAACTTTTCCACACTTTCCAATCAGGGTCTTTGATGGTCCTCACCATGCACTTAAGAAAGGAAGTTATAACCTCTGCACAAATCAAGGAGTACATTCCACTCCTATGGAAAAAATTCAAGGATAAGCCTGTTGTTCAAACCAGACAACAATCTCCCAACTTGACTAGATCTTTTGCCTTGGAAACACTCTCTTGTGGATTGAGATCTATGGTTGCCACCAGGGGTTCACAGAGGCTGAAAAGGAAACACAACAGCTTGCTGTTGGCATATAAACCTTTCTTTTTATAAATCAATTTAAAAATATTTTTCCTTTAGTTGTCAACATAAGAGCAAGCTTTGAAAAAAAAATCCTTTCTTATGCTCAGATAGTGCTCATTGCCAGATGGTACCGTGTTGAACAGAAGTAAAAACAACAAAAGACATAAAGTACTTCAATCTCATTACAGGGATGGAAATGGGAATTTCCTGAAAATACTGACTGATATTCAAAGGGACAAAAACAAACAAAAGGATTCAAAAGGGTCAAATGGAACATCTAGAATTCAAGAAAATGGAAACTGCTGTCCAAGTCATGAAGGTTTCTGGCTGACAGTCACTGAGCCCCCAAAGAGAACTTTATAACAATGTGTTACTTAACTCTTCATTCAATACCCCAGCAACTCAGTAGTGTAAGTTAGCATATCCCTAACATATTTTAGCTTTATCAACAACTGTTTTAAAACTGAAAAATAAAATTTAAATACAAGACACTCTACTCACTTCCTATGTGTTGTCAATGAAAAAAAATTGCAACCAATTCTCAGAATTTATTTTATCTAAGAATAATTTGCATATGAGGGAGCTCCTCCAGATGAGCAGGTGGCATTTATACACAGGAAACAGAAGTGAGGATCGAATGCAGTTTAATTGGTTACATTTTTGTGTTTGTGTAATTTGGGCATGGGTCGACCAGTTGGCAGCTTGTGGTTGGCTAAAGCTGTGTTGCTGTGACTGGCTGTTAAAACATGAACTCCTAAATTAGGATTTAGTTTGTTTAGTCTGTAGTTCATTTTACAGGGACTCAAAGTTTTGAGACAGTTTCAGGATGTTTAGCTTAACACATGTTGCAGGATTCAGAGGTAATATTAGTTGCACACCATTTATTAAGAATCTTCTAAATGTCAGATGTTTCGCAGTGCTTCCTAAGGCTTACAACAGTCTTTTTAAATTTACATCACCTGCTTTTACTCAGGAATTAGAATTAAGAACTGGAGAAGCAAGTGAATGTCTGAATGTCAAAAAGCTGGAACTAAGAGATTTAAAGATATTTCTCTCTCTCTCTCTCTCTAAAAAAAAGAAAAATAAAAACTGTTAAACACTATATATTGCTCCACTAACTCTTTATAGAAGCCCTTCAATGATAGGAATAGTTGATTTTTTTTCTAAATGACCCCTGACTTTCCACTTGAGAATACTTGTAATGTCGCAAATGGTTGCATTCCGACTTCTCATTTGTTAGCGAGAAGGCCACATGAATTCATACAATAAAGGGCCCAGTGGGTATGTGATGGGTACAGAGCACTAGGCATTGGCTAGTCATCATTGCTATGATGAGGATCAACTTGAGGGGTCTCTGTCTCTATAGGACCAAGTTTCCAGGGCAGAATTAATTGCTATTCGAGTGGTTGTTGTGTTTCAGGTACACTAGTAAACATCTGTTTAATAGAGTAATTAATTCTCATAACTAAATCAGGGGAAAATTGACTTTGTCATTTGAACATGAGCAGATAGAAGTTTGCATTGCCAAAGTAATTTTGTTGAAGTTTCAAGTAGTTAGTGATGATATCAGGATCCAAACCAAAGTTCTGTCCATTTCAGTTCACCAGTCTTCAAGTCAGCTGTTTTCCTCAGCTCAGTCTGGACTCATGAGTAGATGGTAGTTGCCAGGATCAAATGGGATCTTCTAGCGGGCTCTCTGGAGGCAAGCCTCCCAAGCAGGAGCATGATAGGGAAACAGTAGCAACTGAGGTGGAGAGAGGGAGACCGCCCTCTACCTACTGTGAGGAGGGGTCAAGGTGGAGAAGGAAAGACAGCCCTCTGCTTGCTGTGAGGAGGGATCCAGGCTTAGAAGACTCTTAGCCAGGTGGTTCAAGACAGCACTTTTCTCAGGATACAAATGTTAGGGCCACAAACAGGCATTCAGTCAGAAAAGCAAGAAATGCTTGAGAACACAGTCTGTCAAATGACAGGTAACTCTAGCCTTCTCTGGATACACACACCTTAGGATTTTTATTTGTATGCCTTGGGACTTCACTCAGCATGACAAGGAGCTTAACTCCATAGGCAACACAGCCTGAGGTGAAGGAAGGCCTTCTCCATGAGAGGCAGGAAAGTTACTTTGTCCTATCATTTGTTGATAAAAACGCAATTTTTTTTCCATTCATAGAACCAACCTTCTTTAAGTGCCCTGGGTTAGCAATGAAGCCACCTCAGTAGGCTTTTCTTGGGGACAGACATCCTTAGAGGAAGGTATTCCTTTCATGAGATGAAAGGAGACATGTGCATTAGAAGCCTCTGAAGGAGGCTTGGGGACTTGGCTGTAACCACAACAAAACAATGTCCCTCTGTGTGGGTTTTTAAAATAAAACTGATTTGCACATTCAAATAGCATCCTGGAAAAGAGAGCAGAACAGCCAAGTTGAGAAAGGAAACAAACAATACTTGAATGGCTTCCCTGTTTTCCAACCTGTGTTCTTTCTCAGAGCTGTAGTCTGGAGAACTCATTCATTACTACTCAGCACGCTGAGCAGACCAACTCAGGCCTGCTCAGGTTTTCACTGGGAACTTAATGGTATGACGTAGAGGGTACAGATAGAACAGGGTTGGCTTGTGTTCTGGGTTGCTTTCAACAAGCACGGCTGAAACCCTACAGGCTTTCTAAAGCTAAATGTAGAGTGTGTGCTTTTGCGTCTTGCCGACATGATAGACAACAGAACTGATTCTTCAGAGGCAGGAAATGTGAGGTCGGCCATTCTGCCTGTCTGCTCAGAGAGCTGTCAGCTGATTAGGGACAGAGACTCTGTCACTTGTTTGGAGTGCCATTTGTGTAGTTTGTCTCACCAGTGGGAGGTTTTTCTTGCTGTTTGTACCCTTGGATGATTTCACAATGAACACAGAGAGGGGATACCATCAAACACTGTAAGCCATATCTACCTGCAACCAAATGGAGGAGGAACACTAGAAGTCATCTAAATATTGCTAGCAGCAACAAATGTAGTAAAAATCAGTGTTCAGCAGAAAATTTACAAGTTAATCACTTCATAATTGAAAAATATTCAGATTTTATAAATATCTTTAAATAGCAAAGGACATGGTCCTACAGATTGGGAAAAGATCTTCATCAACCCCACATAGGACAGAGGTCTGATCTCCAAAATATACAAAGAACTCAAGAAATTGGTCACCAAAAGAACAAATAATTCAATAAAAAATGGGGTACAGGCCTAAACAGAGAACCCTCAACAAACGAATCTCAAAGGGCTGAAAGACACTTAAGGAAATGCTCAACATCTCTGAGATTCCATCTTACACCTGTCAGAATGGCCAAGATCAAAAACACTGATTATACCTCATACTGTAGAGGATGTGGGGTAAGGAAAACTTTCCTCCATTGCTGGTGGGAGTGCAAACTTGTACAGCCACTTCGGAAATCAGTATGGCGATTTCTCAGAAAAATTAGGAAACAGTCTACCTCAAGACCCAGCAATACCACTGTTGGGTATATACCCAAAAGATGCTCAATAATGCCATAAGGACATATGCTCAACTGTGTTCATAGCAGCATTATTTGTAATAGCCAAAACCTGAAAATAATCTAGATGCCCCTCAACCGAAGAATGGATAAAGAAAATGTGGTACATTTACATGATGGAGTACTACACAGCGGAAAAAATAATAACATCTTGAAATTTGCAGGGAAATAGATGGATTTAGAAGAAAACATATTTAGTGAGGTAACCCAGACCCAGAAAGATAAATATAATATATATTCACTCATAAGTGGCTTTTAACCATAAAGCAAAGAAAAACCAACCTACAGGCCACAACCCCAGAGAACCTAGACAACAAAGAAGACCCAAAGAGAGACATGCATGAATCTACATAGGAAGGTGAAAAAGACAAGATCTCCTGAGTAAACTGGGAGTACTGGGGGGTCACAGGAGAGGGTAGAATGGGAGAGGGAAGGGAAAGAAGGAAGGGAGAAAAATGTATAGCTCAATAAAAAACAATATTAAAGGACATTTTAAAAAATTAGTAGCCCTAGGATCTTGTGGGGAATAAACCAAGGAGCACCTTAAGATTTATTTATGTTCCAATTAAAGAACATTTAAAGTTACAACCAAGATGCTGAAATGATACATTTGAATGGAATAGAGCTTCAAACACAAAGTATGGAATTAAAGCATCACAGCCTCAATCTGTTGCCCAATGTGTCTGTAATGTTCCTCCACACTGTGACACAATAGCGACCTGAGAGGAGAAGGGTTTGCTTGGCTGGGCTGCCTGCAACTCAAGATGCTAAGTTCTGATAGTCTGTCAGATCAAAAGAGGGTGGGAAGCAGAACTGGGGTGTAACCTGCAAGGCAGGCTCCCAGAACTTTACTTCTACCATCTAGGACTTGTATCTTAAAGCTTCCACAACCCAGCAGGCCAGTGCTATCAGCTGGGCTCATGTGCTCAAACATGCAGGGCTGTGGGACGCATGCATATTCGAACCGTGTCATGTAGCATCCTGTCTGGAGTGGCTCAGCAGTATTTTGCATTGGCCTTGCTGTCCCTAACATGTCTAACATACAATCGCTAACACCTCTGTCTGTCTTGAATCAGTTGACACCACCACCTCTGGACTGGTCTGCACATGTACCCCGCGGGAGGCCTCTGGACATCAGAAGGCTGAAAACACCCTCAGGCCACTTTCCCACCGCCACTTCCTAAGCATGCTCCTGCAGTGATCTGATGATGCTTTCGCCCGACGCAATATCCTTCCTCTGCTTGCCTCCATCACCTTTCCCATAGCTCCAACTGCCCTGCTTTCTTCACCCCATGAGTAACCCTAAACCCTGCCCTCCTAGGAATGGGTTTGAGGTTCTGAAGCTCCACTTACTATTGGTGCTTCGTGTGAAAACTCTTGTAAAGGTCATTTCGGGAATTGGCATTCTTTGAGGTAGAAAAAGCAAACAGAAAAAAGTGTCAGAGCTACAGAGCTGGGGAGAGAAGGCATGAGGAGGATATAAAATAAACAAGATCTTAAGGTTCAAAGAAATGAATGTTTATTTTTGCCTTAGGATGCATATATATCTGCATTGACATTTTCTAGACAGGTAGTAGGTTGCATTTCTAAATAATTTATATATTTGTAGCTTTTCTAACCAGGGTGCCATTCTTACAGAAAAGATTTTTCTTTCAAGTATGGGTGAGGATATTTGAATATCTCCCATCTCTTGCACTTTTTACCGTCATTGTTGTCTGTAATAATATCCTGTTTTCAGCTAAGGAGTGATGGCGCACGCCTTTAATCCCCACACTCAGGAGGCAGAGGCAGGAGGATTTCTGTAAGTTCAAGGCCAGTCTGGTCTACAAGAGCTAGTTCCAGGACAGGCTCCAAAGATAAAACCCTGTCTAGAAAAACCAATACATATATATATTATTTTCCCAGAACAAACTTTATTTGCATTAGTCTTCATTTGCGCACGTGCGCGCACGTGTGTGTGTGTGTGTGTGTGTGTGTGTGTGTGTGTGCGCACGCGCGCGCATACTATTGTAATTGTGATTATTGTGTGTGCCTGGGTGTGCATGATGTATGTAGGTGCATGTGCCATGGTGTGCCTGTGGATGTGAAATGACATTGTGGAGTTCTTTCTCCTCCTTCCACTTTTCTGCGGGTTCTAGGGATCAACTTCAGGTCACCAAGCTAACGCAGTGAGCATCTTTACCTCCTAAATCATCTTTTATTTAACTTTTCATTTTTTAAACTGACTTTTTATGACTTTATATAATTATATGTTATATACTGAATGTATTCAGTTCCATAGCTTCAACACCCCCTTTCCTTGCCCCCTCCTGCCTGTTAATCATTTCCCCCTGTACAGCTTGTCTTTACCTTCTTGTCATATGTAGCTATGTAAAATCTAGGAATCACAAATAAGGGAAAACATGATGTTTGTCTTTCTAAAACTGACTGAATTTTCTTAAGAATCACTACATTTTTAAGTGAACCATTTCCCTAACTCGCAATGTTCTTCCTGTCCAAGGACTATTATAGGAGGATTTTAAAACATGAGGCTTTCCTTATCATCTTTTATTGCAGCACTTTTAAATAGATTCATCAGAAACGTGCATAGACTGCATATGGCCCACCCCACCCCCTGACCCCAAAGAATCATGTTTCAGGTAGTTTGGTGGCACAGGCCTGTAACCTTAGTTACTTAATTGAGGACCAAGGACCGAAAGGTCAAGAGTTTCCTGGGAAATTTAGCAAGACCTACCCCCAAATTAGAAAGGATCTTAATTAAAAGCAATTCAAAACTATAATTTAGTAGTTCAGCTTCTACACAGTTTGGAAAAGTAGAAAAAACCACTTCTTTAAAGATTAGGAAAATAAAAACAATTTAAAACACACACGCACACATATATATATTTCTTGCACTTAAAAATCCAAAATGTAAATATTTGATAGATCCAGTAAATGTATAAAATTTTCATATAAAATTACCAGAGTTAAAACATTGTATGTTGGAGACTACCTGGTAAATAATTCAGAAATGCCTTCATAATATTTGCCCTACACGGTTTGCTTCCCCCCAAACCCACAGTTTCTCTGCACTGTTGATGCTTTATGCAGGTATGAGAGTTTTGAGTGATGTCCACCCCTGGCTATATGCTGTGCACTTAGTGAGAGGATCTCCCAGTGGCCACTCTTCTGACAGATCATGGTGGTTCCTTGACTGTGTGGCATATAATTAAAGCCTTCTACGTAGTTGGTTTTTACTCTTTGGGGACCCACCACCCAGCTCCCAAATAAATAAATGGATACTTATTCTTACTTATGAATGCCTGGCCTTAACTTGGCTTGTTTCTAGCCAGTTTTCCTAACTTAAATTATTATGTTTCTCTGTAACTACATTTTGCCTCTTTGCTTTTTACTTTTCTTTATTCTATGTATCTTTCCTTCTTCCTCTGTGGCTGCTGTGTGACTAGGTGACTGGCCCCTGGTGTCCTCCTCTCCTCCTTTTCTTGCTTCTCCTATTCTTCCCTTGAGCCTAGATTTCTCCTCCTATTTATTCTCTCTGCCTGGCAGTCACACCTATCCCTCTCTCCTGCCTAACTATTGGACATTCAGTTCTTTATTAGAACAATCAGGTGTTTTAGGCAGGCAAAGTATTACAGCTTCACAGAGTTAAACAAATGCAACAGAAAAGAAAGCAGCACACCTGCATCATTAAACAAATATTCCACAACATAGACAAATGTAGCACATCCCAAGCTAATATTCCACAAGATTTTTACAGAGCGCCTCTGATGCTGTGTTGTAATTTTATCAGGAATTGAAACACTCTATCCTTCCAGAACACCCTTAAGTCAGAACGAAAAGGACTCAATAATTCCAGGAAGTCTCTGAAACTGACAGGATTCAGTAGGTCCTCTCCTTCCCATGAGTAATCAATAAGTACTACTGAGAGCCATTGTCAGACAAGCCAGCCTCGAAGAAGACAGAGACAACAGACACACGCGGCATGGAAGGAACACTTTTCAACCTGTTGAGTTACCTGCAAGCTGGGCAGTGTGCTCTAGGATCCCATATTTTGTGAGTTGTCATCCATCTGGGGTGAGCATTGGTGATGTAGATGTCTTTGGGTCATTTCTGCTGAAATTAAAAGACTTCTAAACAAGAGTGAAAGAGCCTGACACCAACAGCGTGGCTTGTGAGGCTGTGGGACATGGAAGTGGATAGGATCAGCCTGACTGCTGTGGAGACAGGAAAACTTAGTAATAACTCCCCATTCCTTTTTAAGGTGAAGGCGGTATGAGGGAAATCAGTCCCTGTTGGACTGGCTTATCAATGTCATTAGGAACGCTCGGTGTTCTCCATTTGAGGTAGCCATAAATATCTGGAATGAGAGGACTTCAGAGGAGGAGCCAGGAATAAGAGAATCTGTGTTTGAATCACAGTTTGGTGAGCCAGATAGAACGACACTCACAGAGGAGTTAAAGATAAGGTTGATCCAACAGGAACCTCAAGTCTGGTATGGAGATTTAGTGACATGCCAGTCAGGATGTGCTTGTGCAGTAATGGCTGGCTTATCATGGGTAGCACCAACAGCCTTCCTACAGGAGTTAAGGCTCCCTCCACAAGAGGGAGTTCACGTCTGGTACTGTAATCCAGGACAAAATCCTGTGGCTGGGGAGGTCAGAGGTTACAAGGGGAAAGCATCTTCTATCCTTTAATTAGATGGATGTAACACACCTCTCAATCTGCCTTTTAAACGTCTGTGCTTATGCCAGTAGATTGCCATTGCTGTCGGTCTCAAATCGTAACCACTGGTGATGCTGTTGAGCGTGGCTGTGGTGCAGTGGCATACCTCTTAGCCATTGATGGACATCTACAGTCACCCCCTTCCAAGGCTCAGGGATCACTGAAGAAGAGGGCCTGGGAAGAAGGTAAGAACTGAGGAACGGATGGAGTGTTGTGTAGCAGTTTCCTCTCAACTTGAAACATTCCATTCTTCAGGTAAGCTTCTTAAGGCAGAAAGTAAACAATGCAAAAAAGCTACAGGAAGTCTCTAAAACTGACCAGATTCAATAGGTTCTTCTCTCCCAAGAGTAAATAATAAAGATGGGTAAGTCAAGTTTAGATAAGCTAAATTGCAAAGACCAAGTCAAAGCAAGCTGCCTGGAAGGAACAGCAAACAGCCAAGGGTCCTGGAAAGAATGCTTGTGGGACTTTGAATGAGAATGGCCTCCATAGGCTCATTTATTTGAATGTTTGGCTCCCAGTTTGGTGGACTGTTTAGGAAGGATTAGGAGTTGTGGCCTTGTTGGATGATTGGAAGAAGTATGTCATTGGGATTGGGCTTTGAGATGTCAAAAGCCCATACTGGGCCCAGCACTCTACCCCCCTCTGTGTCTCTCCCTGTCTCTCCCTCTCTTGTCTGTCCCTCTCTGCCTCTGTCTCTCTCTGTTTCTTTCTCTCTCTCTCTTTCTGTCTCTCTCTCTCCCCCCTGCCTGAAGATCACAACGTAAAGCTCTCAGGCACTACCCCAGCACCATGCCTGTCTAATTCTTGCCGTGATGATTATGGACTAACCCTCTAAAACTGCAAGCCAGCTCCAATTAAATGCTTTCTTTTCTAAGAGTTGCTGTGTCTCTTCACAGCAATAGAACAGTAACTAGGACAACACTTTTACCCAGCTGAGCTGCCTGCAGGCTAAGCCATGTGCTCTAGGATCCCAGCTTTCTTGAGCTGTCAACAATTCTGGAATGTACTCTGGTGATGCAGCTGTATTTATGCCATCTCTGCTCCTGAAAGTAACCTCAATCAAACTCATGGGTTCACCAAGTTGGACTTTGGTCTGCCATAGGCTCCCTGTCTGTGGTGAGTAGACAGGCACGCGCTGTGTCTAACTAGGAAACGTTTTGTCACACAACACGTGACCATTTTGTCTAAATTAATGTTACTGTCGCTTCTCAGTCTTATCAGCACTTGGTCACTGGCAAAGCCCCGCCTTTCACACAATCCTCAGCGCCAGTGGGGATTATTCCCTTCATTCTTCTGTTCATTTCACTGCCTTCCCCATGGGAATATCATCCTACAGTGGGAGAGACCATAGAATTTTTGTCTGTTCAATGTTTGAAGCCATAATACATATTCCCACATGGCAATTGCATAAAATATGTCTAAAATGAATGTTTTTGAGAAGAGATGACAGCATCCTTACACTAAACAGTTATCTGGGTTATGCCTAGAACTGTGATTGATGAAGTAGGGATGAATTTAGAAAGAGACAGTTTATGATTTTCTCTTAACTCAGTGAAGCTGGAAGCCTTGGCATTCTTGGGCTGCTTCTTTCTTCATTTCTACCTCTCTCCTTCCAGGGACCTTACTCGCAGCAGGACTGCCCAGCCAACTGGAAATAGCTATAGGAGTTCATTGGGTGTATAATTGACAATGTGAACTTAGACCAACTGTTCAGCCTCCCAAATGTTTTGTTGGTTGTTGTGAAAACTGACTACAGCCCAGACTGTGTCCAGTGAATATGCTCACTGGGTTATTGGCTTCCAATAACGGGAGCTTTATTGCTATGAGCTCATGAAATGATCTGATGTTGGTCATATCACAAGCCAATTTTCTTTGAATAGTGTTTTCATAAGACCTATTTTCAATAAAGAACCTCCTTGGCACCTAGTGAGCATCCTAAAATATGGTATGTGTTATAGTAGCGGAGGTCTGCTTCCTTTCCTTAAGGGTAAAGCAAACTAATCATGATGTCATTTCCTGTTGCTTCCTGGTGAGGCAGTGGGATCTGTCCACAGGCCTGTAGGCAGCAGTCTGTCAATAATGCCTGAGTAATGAGGGCAGTCACACATGCGTCAGCAGTGCTGTGCGTCAGCTCACAGTTGTGGGAAAGGTCCAGTAGCTGGCCAGGAAGGCAGCCACCAGCAGACCCGAAGATGAGCAATGCAGAATGGCCTTCCCACGGTTCTAGCCTTAGCATTCCCAGCGGAGCCTTTTCTACAAGTCTGGGCTGAGAACTTTCCCCCTACCTTTTCTCCTTTTGCAGTTACCATTCCGCATATAAATGCAACTGTAGTGTGGTCTTCTCTAGAACTGGCTTTATAAAACCATTTCATTTCAATTTGCTTTCATGCTCTTCTAGCAGGAAAGTTGAAATACATTCATTTTACCTGAAAAATAAAGCTCAAGAGAAAGAAAGGGGAAAGGGTAGCTCTAAAGCCAACAGACTCACCAAAAACCGGAGCTCAAGGCCCCTGAAAAATTAGTACATTATCATTGAATACTTTAGTGTCTGGCAAGAGTAATTTAATTTATTGCTGACAGCATTTCCTTATTTCAAACAATCTCAGATAATGAGTTTGATCCTGTGATAAGGGACCTCAAGCAGTGTCCATTTATCGGCTTCATTTCCGGAAGTTTAAACTAGTCTATTTTCTTAATTCCCAACAAAGCAACTACCAGACACGTGTAGTCACTGGGTCTGAGATACACAACAATTAAACACAGTGGTGTGCACGTGTCTGCGTGTGTGTGTGTGTATGAGATGTGTGTTTGTGTGCATGTGTATGAGATGTGTGTTTGTGTGCGATGTTTCTGTAGTTACTACTCTCCACCTTTCAAACAGGAAACTGTAATGGTTATTCATCAGCCCTTTAATTTCTTGCAGCGTGGGAGTCACCATCTTGGAGGAGTTGGAGTTTGTCATTCTACTTTGTCTGAAATGGCTTGATACTGATTCTTTGCAAGCTCATTAACACGTGTACCAATAGGAGAGTTTGCTTTTAAAATGTACCCAGATATTTGTGGGTTGAATATAACTGGAGTCTAGATTAGACCCTAGAGTCAGCCCCCAAATGCAAGACTCCTGCCCACTAGGGCAACTTCAGGCCTGACTTTAGCAGAAACACATTCCAACAGGCTTCCTAGCCTGTGGGTTTAGTGTCTGTGAAGGTAAAGGTGGAGGAAGCAGACTCCACAGTACCTCATTGTCCATGGAAATTGCCTTTTAAAATACGGTCAGTTATCATGGTTACTAACCACATATGGCTGTTAAATTAAATTCTGAGTTAATGAAAATTAAATTAAAATCTGTGTCTGCCAACCACATGGAGAGACTTTCCATGTGCTTCTGACCCCATGTCCATGAATAGCATAGACACAGAACATTCTAATAGATAGTTCTAATCTGTAATCAAAGATACCCATTTTTCACTGATTCCTACCTTAATTTCCAGCAATGTGTAAAGACTTATTTGTAGCATTACTAAACCTTTTCTCCAAAGTAACATATCTTTTTGCTTAAATTTTGAAGTCAAGGCATTTTCAAAATATGTATGTTGGATTAATCCAGCAGCATTTATGTAACAGGAAGGAGCTGGCCCTTTGTTTGTCCCGCACGGCTAGCTTACACCTGAAATAATCACACAGAAGCTGTATTTATTTAAACACTGCCTGGCCCATTAGTTCTAGCCTCGTATTGGCTAACTCTCACATCTTGATTCAACCCATTTCTAATAATCTTTATGTCACTGCGAGGTCGTGGCTTACCGGGAAAGATTCAGCATGTCTGACCTGGCAGCTCCATGGCAGCTCTCTGTCTCCCTTCTTCCCAGCATTCAGTTCTGTCTACTCCGCCTACCTAAGTCTACCCATCAAAAAGCCAAGGCAATTTCTTTATTCAACCAATGAAAGCAACACATAGAAAGAAGAACCTCCTACACCAATTCCCCTTTTCTGTTTAAACAGAAAGGAAGGCTTTAACTTTAACATAGTAAAATTACATATAACAAAACAGTTATCAAGCAAGAATTACAGTTACAATATTTATATTTACTTTATCTTTTATCATAACTAAGGAAAACTATAACTATGACTATAAGTTCTTCAACTCCATCAAAGACTCCAGACAGATATAATATTACCTAAGTAAAGAGGAAGTGCATTGTAAGCAACTTCCAAAACTCTAGAAATGACAGAGACATCTCACTGCCTGGACAGTCATCCAAAGTTCTTCTGTACCATTGGGGCATCCATCTTCAGCATACAGGCCCATAGTATCCAGCAGACTTTTCTATGAAGCAGGAAATTTCAAATACAGTTCAGTCACTTTCTTCTGTATCCTGCAAAATGTCTCTCAGACTCTTTTATGAATCAGGAACCCTGAGGGATCATCTCACCTATGGCAAGCTCAGCAGTCCTTTCTCTGCGGGTTCTTCGTGTCCAGTTTATGCAACAGTCCAGGCAAGAGCAGTTTCTTGCCCAAATGGCTAACCAACTCCATAAGGAGCCTCTTCGATGCCCATTTTCCTCTTGAAGTAGATTGGTGCTGCCAGGAGCAGACGTGTCTCATTGTCATGAAAAGCCCTAAGTTATTAAAAACATCTTAAATTCCATATTCTATAGTCTTTGAAAGATATCAAGAATGCCTATCTGAAATATATCTATGCACATCTAGAAAATCTAACTAACTTGACCACAAACTTGGCTACTATAGATGATTATCTATTAACCTATATTTCTTAATTATACATTATATTTTTAAATGAACTACACAATTACAATACCTTAATCAAGATCAGAAATACATGTATATATATAATAAAATTGGCCTTAAACTTGTATCAATAAATCAAGATTTATACCAATGCAAATTATTCATATCTATATCATATCCTCCTTTAAATGTAAAACAACACTTATAAACAATATTTGGGAATATGGGCACAGTTATTTCTCTCCAAACTGCTTAGTGCTGAATGGGGGCGCTGTTAATCAGGGCTTTCATGGTGTATCCTATGTGCTAGGTTCATCTCAGTCACCAGTTGAGTGAAGCAATTTTCTGGAGGGAGGGCATGGTCTATCATACCATATTGGTATAGAAACAGGGTCTCATCTTCTGTGAAAATAAAAGAAGAACCTCTTTTCCAAGCACCATATCCTTAGACCCAAATTCTGAACTCAATATATCTTTATAATATACGTGCTGGTTTAGCTTGGCCCATACAATGAAATGTCTCTTTGACTTAGGTCCTTTACAGTTAAAAAAATTCAAAGAAAACACAATAATACACAGAATCCAGACTCTCTGTGAATTTTCCGTTTTTACGTGGCTTATTTTTACTCTATCACTTTACTCTATCTCTTTAAAGACTTTACCCGTTTTTTTAAGCATTAACTTTATTTTATGACTCTATATACCCTTTTACTACATTTATAATCAAATGTCTTTTAGCAGTTGCTACTTCTTCCTCAGCAGTCAAATAATTCAAAGATAACACAGTAACATACAGTATTTAGATTCTTTATATATTTTCCGTATTTATGTGGCTTTATATTAAACTCTTTCTTTTCTTTTTAATTTTTGTTTTTTTTTTTTGAGACAGAGTTTCTCTGTGTATCTTTGGTTGTCCTGGAACTCACTCTGTAGACCAGTATGCCCTTGAACTCACAGAGATTCACCTGCTCTGCCCCCCAAGTATTGGGATTAGAGGTGTGTGCCACCACACCCAACTACTCTCTTTCTTTCTTTTTTTTTTTTAAAGGACTTTATCCTTTTTCTTTTCTCTCCCAAGCCTACATATATTTTTAAATACACTGTAAACTGTTTAGATGTTTTTTTCATCTGAATCTGTCTTTACTGTGGTATCTCTCTTTTTCTGACCCCATGAGTCTTTAATTTGCTAAGCAATATGGCTAGGATTAAAGCCGTGGATTTGATGACTGGATACACCCATTCATTAGCTTTCTGAGAGTCTAACTTCATGGTGGAGGTGCTGGTATGAGCCATGTTTATTGCCACAACTCTATGGAGTTTCAAGGTCCATGACACCACCAAGAAGCATGCTGTCAGCTACTGATAAACACCATTTAAGCATTTGGTGGCAGGGCCTCTTAAAAGAGCTGAAAGGTTTTTGCAGCTAATGCTGAGTCAGGAAGCCTCTCTTAAATGAAACAGGCAAACAAAGCCCACCAGAGAAAATGCTGCTACCAAGAAACCATGCTTAACTCTGTTCTTTTGTGTCTAGAATTACTTCCTAAGCTCTCTCGGGTTTTATGTGAATGTAGTTGCACCATTCGAGGTAGAGGTTTCTGTCCCACCATGCAGTTCATGTCAAGATGCAATTTAATAATGCAAATGAGGAACTTAAAAGGTGCCTTGAGGTGCTCCAGCATTCCTACCTGAGAGGTGCTCCAACATTCCTTCCTGTGAGGTGCTCCAACACTCCTTCCTGTGAGGTGCTCCAACACTCCTTCCTGTGAGGTGCTCCAACACTCCTTTTTGAGAGGTGCTCTAACACATCTTCCTGTTTATCCTATGCTCACTAGAAGCCTGGGTACTTGGACCCACAGGTCACAGGGACTCATGTCATGCTGACAATTTCCCAAGGTCTTAGCAGTTATACCTACTTCCCTTTGCTCAAAGCTTGGAGTAAGTTGTTAACTACAAGGGGGAAACAGGAGTTCAGCTCTGTGATTTGGCACTCAGGCAGCCGTTCTCCAGGGAAACACAGTACTAACTCAGAGTTAGCTCCATAATTCATGCTAGAAACCTCTTCAAGACTAAAAAGTCTGGCCTTTTACCAACCATCTGGTTCATTCAGCCACCTCTGCTCCTATCAGAATTCTGAATGTAAAACTCTGCCAACAATTAAGTGTTGAAACCATTTCTAGAGGTTCTTAGACATGAGTTAGGACTGTGGGCCAGTTCCAGGGAGGCATTTGAAATGAATGAGACTTTGGGATGGATAGTTGCAGTCTGCCTTTGCAAGTTTTACAGATGAGGAGGATGAGAAATTTTTGTTTAGCTTAGAGCCAACTAATTAAAAGGCTGATTCCAAGCTGTCCAAAGCAAACATAGAAAAGGAAAAGATATTGGGTGTTTTTGGAGCATGATTCCAAACACCACAGATCATGTTGGGGAAACATCCTTAGGTATCTGGGGATGGATATTAATAAAGATGGTAACTGTGTCAAAACTGTAAGAGTCAGGTCATCCTTTGCTGAAAGTTAATAAGCAGGAGGAAGTGGAAGGTTGCTCATTATTTTTAATGACCTCACTTCCCCAGAGAGCCCGCATCTCCCTGTCTTTGCGGTCTGCCTTCTTCCAGGTCATTACAGCACTCTAAACTCCTGAGAATGATCGCGTTGTCTGAAAGAGTTCATGCCAGGGCTTGAAGTCTCAGGCTGAAGGGTTGTTAGTCACTGTACCAGTGCCAAGGTGGCAATGCAAAAATGAGCCAGAGACACAGTCCACAGAGCTTTCACTGCACCTGGCTGCCCTGGACTCCCTTCTCAGCATGATCACAGTGACTACATCGTCATGGCTGTCCACTCTCCAAATGCTTCATTGTTCCTGGCGGATGACATAAGCTTCAGCCATTCATAACGGTTCCTCTGACTTAGGTAAATCAGGGACATTGTGCTGTGGTCAGAAGTAGCCTGCAGCCTTGAAAATGTTCCTTTGTGTGTGTGTGAAATATATACGTATATATATTTTATACACATAAATATTTATAAACACGGAAGTGGTTTAATTAAATGTGAATACATGTTTGCATGTATAAATTCTTGCACACATTTATATAAGCATTAATATAATATTAAATAAATATATTTGTTGCAAAGATAAATATATGCACATTTATTTAAAGTATTTATATATAAAATTAAGTATATAAAAATTTATACACAAAAATATGTTATATATTGCATTATATGAAAAACATATATAGTTTACTATTTCTATTATATTTTCTATTTCTATTATATTGTATATATATGTATATATAATAGAAATAGAAAATATAATAGAAATAGTAAACTCTATATTGTTTTGTATATTCTATTGTATACACAATAGAAATATATATAGTTTTCTAGACTTTTTCACTTTATTAGTTCAGTCTACACTATTTATATTACAACGTGTGTTCCTCATTTAGTGCAGGCAGATCTCAGTACCAAATCATTGGCTACCAAAGGCCTAAAAATCTCAGAGATAAATTTAGAAGGGCGTGTAATAAACTCACTAGTAGTGAAATAAAAAAATCATAACCTATTCTTCCGTTTACCATGTTATTAATAGAAAATAAGTCCTCAATTTAAGCGTGGAAATGTTTTATAATTTAGTACAATAAACTTATAATATGAAATAAACAGCACACATATACAGATTTCAGCTCCAGATTCTATATTGGGTACACCTACTGTCATGGTTTCCTCCCCAAATAAGGGCCAAATTGCGTGTGCTTTAGGAAGCCCTTTGAACTTTTCTGTTCACAAGCCCATGTGTTTTGAAAGGAAGATAAGAACTCGGAAGAAGGGCCTGAACTGGGTAACTGGCATCCGCACTAAGTGTGTGTGGGGCTGGAGGCGAAAATGGCATTTCTTTTTCCTTTTCTTTTTTTTCTTTCTTTTTTTTTTCCCTAAGGTGAAGGGAGCTGAGCCTTTTGACATGCTTCAGGCAGAATCATCAGAGGCGCACCTATTTACAAACTCAGTAAACACTCTGCCCAGTGTACGTGTGTTTCCATATGCGCATGTGTGTTTTTTAAACAAAATAAAGGGTTCATTCTGCCAGAAGTACTCAAGCAGCCTACCCTTGCAAAAACAAGCATTGGTGGAAACACAGTATATGTTTATTCATTAGCCGTCAGCCTCTTCTGGGCTCAGTACCCACACACACAGGCTGTTTAGTGTGGAGTTTAATAACATTTACGTAGAACCATGCTGGGGACTATCTTGGTAGAGAAATATCTGTCCTGACAAACATACTGTTTTACTTGTCTTTATTCAAGAGAAGAAAATAGGATTGCCCTTGCCTTATCTAAACACTGCCACATGGTTGATGGGGAAAAAAATGCAGTTTACTGTCATGCTAGACGGTGAAGGATGAAGCCAGCCAGTTTGAAAGAAAAATGAGCATATTTTAGTTTTCCCCAAAGCCCAATAGATTCAGTTAGAGCTATTTTATTTTTACTCCTTCCACAATAACTTAGCTTTGCCTCTTGACAACCGTCTACAGTTGTTTGATCTGTTTAGTTGGAAGAGAGAAACTTAATAAGCTGCCGAGCAGAAAACTAATTAGGAAAGAAAGGGATCATTGGATTGTAGAAAAGTTACAAGATGAACGAAGAAAATAAAGTCAATGTTCTGTTCTATCATCAGCTGAATTGGAGTGAGTTACCAGAGCCTTCTCCCAGGATGTACGTATGCAGAGGGTCCTTTATTAGCTATATAGAAGCAAACGTATATTGATTGCATTTCACTATTCTCACAAGGCCCTGAATAGCACTTCCCTTCTGCAACTTATTCCCACCCAAATCGAAGTGTGCTGACCTACCCACAAGAGGGTGAGGCACTTACTGGCTTAGCTGAAGAAGGCTGAGTAGGAGAAAACCACAGAGAAGCGTGTATTTGGAAAGTTAGCTATGTCCAATTGTGCTGTCTATTTCACTCTGATGATGTTGGATGCTCTAGTGTGTACGATTGGAATATACTGCTTGTAATAGACCCTAATTTAGACTAAAAATAGGTTTTAAGCATCTCTGCCTCTTTTGTCATTTTCCTTGTCAAGACCGTTGAGTTACAAAGTGCTGGAGCACATGGGAGAATTCCTAAAAATAGGCAATGTTATTAAGAGCCTCGGGGAATATCATGCCATAATTTGCTTTCTAGATACAATTTTAAAATCACTTTATAAGAATCATGGCTCAATTATCATAAAATTCCTGTGGAATCACATACTCTGTGAAAAATCAGTATTGCTCGCTTTGGCCCACATGTTATTACAATGGGTACCACAGTCTGTGGGGAAGTCCAGGCAAGGCAGATAAAGGATGGAGGTAACCAGGAGGCTGGAACCCAGAGGGAAGCAGTGAGCGACAACAATGTATCTCATCAGAGAGAGAGAGGGGAGCTTGGAGCTCTGTGCAATGACATGTCTCTGTACTTCCCCTGAAGCCTTCCTCCATGAAACTGGGGCTATGCTACCATGTCCCCTGCCAAAAGAATGAAGTCCCAGGATTGGCCAGGAAGGAGTAAGTGGAGATTTCAGAAAGGTCATTTTCTTCCAGGAACAATACAAAAAAAATTTGGCTGCTTGCTCTAGCCAAGAAATGTTGAATTATAGTTCTTTATTGTATGATATATGCCTTTCCTTGTAAAACACATCTTTAGGGAAATGTACCAATGTTCTTTCCCACCCTTACATGCTGTCAGAGTATTTTATTATTTAATGTTATGTTTTACAATTTGAATTTGCTGGACATTATCCACAGAGATGGGCTAACTCAAAAAAGCAAAGCCCATATCTCAGTAAACAGCTGTTCATCAGCCCACTCCAACTGTCATTCTCCAGATCTCATCCCTCAGGACGCAAAACAACCGAGGTTACGTTAATTTCATCCGATTAACAGTGTCAGGTCTAGACAATTTCTTGAGTAAAAGAGCCAAAAAACCAAAAAGAAAAATACCTCAATCCAGAAAGCAGTAATGCTAAGTGAGACCTTTTCCAAATAATAGCAGTCAGTGGAAGGTGTTTTCCTACTGTATGGATGAAACAGCGCTGGACCGTGGCTCACTGGTAGCTGTTAATGAATCCACATCTGCCAAAGACCTTGAATTTGTGACTCAAACTAGCTGGTTACCCAAAGTAAAAAAAAATCAGAAAATTCTGTATCTTTCTCCTACTAGCTCTTTGCAATTTGCTTCCATCTTCTGTGATGCTTCTGTTTGTACCTTGATGATCTACAGAAGCCTCTTAGACTGTAGAGCATCAAGAATGAGGTTCCAGGATTGGCCAGGAAGGAGTAAGTGGAGATTTCAGAAAGGTCATTTCTTCCAGGAACAATACAAAAAAAATTTTGGCTGAATTGCTCTGCTAATAATGACGAGAAATATATTGGCAAGATACCAATCCATGATACTAAAAGCTGATATTTTATAACAAAGTTGAGCTTTAGTCAAAATTATGTCTAGGAATCTCATCATATTCAATCCATTAGTTCTAAAACTGTGCATGTAGCTGTCTTCATTTGTCTACCACTGTGCCCCAGGTACCTAGGATCAGTGAATAGTGTCAGCAGAATGAACGGATAGTTGAAGTTCGCTTCCAAGATAACCCACTTAAAATGCTGTTTTTATGACTCATCACTGCATTGCTAAGTGTCATTTCCTGCGAAAACAAATCAAAACAAAAACAAAACACAGAGGAACCACTAATGACCTTCTTTTGGAGAGAAAACATACAAATAGATAAATAGTAAAACAAGCATTTGAAATTTAATATAATAGAAAAGCTAAGAATGGTGTTATGTTTGGAATACATGCACATGCACACGCACATTCACACGCTCACATGCACATGCACAGACACACACACTTTCTCTCACACCCAGGGTAATATGTGAAACAATATTACTAAGGAACAGAGCTTTGAAGAGTAGATATGAGTTTATGCAGTGAGAAGGGTTAGGATAGGATCAACCTCGCATTCAATTGATCAGTCTGTATTCCAACTACCTCTATCTAGTAAATCTGGATATGTAACACAGAAGAAGCTCAACGAGCTGGGTAAAGGGGAGATGGCAATATCTTCTATCACACAGGAGAGTGGCGAGAATCATTCTCATTCTACACAATAGCAAGGGGGAGTCCCTTCTGGTAGTGAGGGATTCAGTTCCTATGCAGCTAGGCAGAGTTTTGGTGAAATCTGTTATTCAGATAGCCACTGCAGCCACGGTGGCGGCAGCAGCAGCAGCAGCAGCAGCAGCAGATCTCAGAAGGAAATGGCCACCAGATGGCCGGTGTGCACGTGACCTTAGCAAACAACTCCAGCCACCTATGGAGGAGCTTACTAGGTGACTCTGGTCCTCAGAAGTTACTTCTGTCCCGTGATGGAACTCAAACCATGGGTAGTGGTTGCAGCACTAAGATTCTTCAGTTAACAGCACTTAGCAAGAGCATAAAGCATTGGCGGGGAGTGTGGGGGAGCTGAGCAAGAAGTCACCTTAGGTTTAGAAACCTGTGCTGTCCTTTTCCCCAAATCCCTCCGAGAACACACTTCCCTTCACACCTTAAGGAAACATCTTCCATGGAATGTGAAGGATTTACAGTACAACTGCCTCACCTGAGATTCCAGGAAACATCGACACGGAGTGCGATTGCCTTTTCCCTTCAAAGTTGTGGGGAAGGCAGTCAAAGCCACAGCGCAGTCTTCTGCGTACCTCTCTCGGGACACTGCAAGGACGCTGGACTCCACGGGTGCGTTCCTTCCGACCTGATCCAGGAAGCTCTGCACCATCTTGGTCTTTCATACCAAGCACGAAGACCTCCACACAGTTTTTGGTTCAGTGGCTTCCCAAGGGAGACAGTTAGGGATACAGAAATGAGGCATAAGTTGTCTTTAGACTGTGTGGCGCAGTTTGTGCAAATTCTATGTTGACTTCAACAGATATTGACACCAGACATGTTTGTGTTGCTTTTAATTCAGATATTTTAGAAGTGGAAGCCAGCATGTTACTATTTTTAGACATGTCAGAGAAATTAGTATCTCCATACAGTGCAAATATTTCAGGGATTTTGAAAATAAAACGGAAGCTCATTCTAACCCCTAGGTCTGTTTGAATTCAGTGTACCTACCCACTGAGACTCCACCCACAGAATAGAAGAAGTTATCTTCACATCGAGATTTTCTTTCAGTAAATACCCTTTCTCTTAGTAAAATATACAATGCATTTTCAAAAACGAAAAGACAATTATTTCAATTATTTTACCTTCTATCATCATTAGTTACGGCCCTGTTCATTTCTTGTCACCAGATAGAACATTTTGCTACTGTGTTGTTTTACCCCGAGTTGGACGAGAGAGGGCACTCGCGTACTTCACGTGGAATTGAGAACACTTTTTTTTCCCAGCTGTTAAAGGACTAACTAGAGAAAAATTATTTTTTAAAATGGGCTGAAAACATGTAAAATTAGCATAAAACGTTGATACAAATATATAACTTTTACAAATAAGTCAAACATAAAAGAATTTTTGGAAGATTATCATATAAAGAGCTTTAAAGGGATTTTGACAAGCAAATGCAAATAAGAACAGACATAAAAAATCCTTTTCTACTAAGCTTGACTTAATTCAATCTGAAATAAGTAACCATTGGGAAAAAAAACATAGTTTAAGAATGATGAGAAAAGCTTTCTTAAATTCAAAATTTAGCAGAAGCTGGGGTTTTGACTTGAAAAGAATACTCTCCTCTAGATAACATCTATAACATGGTATAAAATTACTCAATTTAAAGTAGACGACAATGGGATGATCTCTCTTCAGCTCCAGGGAAAACGCAGTGGCCCTGATAGCAATCCCGGGGTCCCTTTGTGTGTCACTGATGCCGGAGTCCCTAAAAACCAAGCGCTTGCTTCTGCTGTGTCCTTTGTTCCCAAGGCCACTGGAACCCATGATCACACCACTCTTGCAAAGGATCCCAGAGCTTTGCAGTCGAATGGACCCGTATGTCTGCATTTCTTTCCAGCAGCCATTTGTTAAAAGTATAATCCCAGTGAAAGATCCAGAAGGGTTTCCTTATGGACCTCAGCCGGGGACAGAGTCTGGAGACAGCACTCAACAAAGACAAAGATGTCAACCACACAGCCGGAAATAACCAAAACTTCACAGCGAAGGAACAAAGCAGACCTTTCCCCATTTTTAAAGGTAGGGAATAGTTGTTCATGATAAGTTCCGGCAAATGTTAGGTTCAGAGATATAGAATGCATCATAACTTTGTTCACTTTAAGATCCTCAGAGCTTCAGTGCTCCCAATGTGGAGAAGCCAGCCCAGCCAATCTGCTTTTATCGAGTACTTGGCTAACAGACAGATAGATTTGTGAGCTGGAGCCTGTTACTTATTGATCCTTGCGTGGTTCTCTTGAGTTGTAATTACAGCTGTTACTCCAGACGCTTTGTCAATGGGAAATGAGGATTCAGTATATAAGGAAACTAGTCTTAACGGCTGATGTGTGACATAAAGGGACAGGCGGTGTGTTATTCTGGCTTATTACAATGGGCAGTTGGAGCAAGCGAGGACATGGAAGTGGAGAGAGAACTCCACATTAACTGAGAACACTGAGTCCACCAATCAGAGATTAGAAGCAGGAGCCGGCGGGGGGGGATGCTACAGTAGATGGGTTGTATCAATGTAAGTTAATTATACTAACGGTTAAAATTGAAAAGTAAAATATTCATTAGCTTATTTTAAGATGACAATCAACGTTTTCTTTTACAGACATCTACTTCTCCCAATTTGTTATAAGAATGGAATGGTTTGGAACTTTTGAAAATCTGTTTTAAGTTACAGCATATCTGACCCTTGACTCAGTATTTTGTGATTTCTTGTTTTGAAATATGAACAAGTATAGACTCTATTTTATGTTTATACACACTTACATACAATTAAAATGGAAAGGATATTGTAATAACCTGTCTGTTTAAAGTGAATATTACCTGTCTCATCAAAAAATAAGCATTAGACTTTCTGTTTCTGCTTTGAGCATTGTGCCCATGAGAAAGCTTGTGGCAGTGAAGGATGAAGAAAATAAGAACAGGTTTTGAATTTTGCCCCTGACTCTGTTCTCACCCTGTAGAAGATGAAATTGTGGGTGCTGCCAATTTCCAGCAATACCTCCAGGAGAAAATCAATGTAAATGAAAAAGCTGGGACCTTAGTGGAGATGGGGAAGGTTGAAGCCATTTAAAGACGGAAGAGAGTTGGCCAGGCAGTGGTGGTGCACGCCTTTAATCCCAGCACTCAGGAGGCAGAGGCAGGCGAATCTTTGTGAGTTCGAAGCCAGCCTGGTCTACAAGAGCTAGTTCCAAGACAGGCTCCAAAGCTACAGAGAAACCCTGTCTTGAAAAACTGGAAAGAAAAAAAAAGATGGAAGAGAATCCTGTAGTGATGGCTCCACCATCAAAGGTTAGGCTCACAACCAAAACAGGAGGAAGAGCAAGATCGGTTTAACTTCCAGGGCCTTCTTTTCTAAGGGGTATTTGAAATATCTCCAAATAATATGTAAAGAACAATCTACATGATTGGTTATGTGCAGTTGCTAACATCCAAGAGAGTTATGAATTACATGACTCTCTGATTAACCAGAGTCTAAGAGGGGATGAAGGTAAAGATTCTGATGCATGCAATCTGGAATGTTTTGTATGACTTCATAAATGAAACTCAGGAGGGAAAATTAAGTAATAGTTTCTTAAAGATGACTTGTAATATAAAATCTAAAACTATGTTTGTAAATATTTTATGGTCAGTTACACTGGCCATCAATATGGTTGGGATGTGGAATGCCCTACCATAGACCAGGGTTTCAGTACTTGGTCCTTAATTGATAATACCATTTTTGGCGACTACGGGATGTTTAGAGGTTAGGGTCTCAGGAAGGGAAGTGGGTTCCTAGAGGTGAGTCTTAGGGGTTGCATCCTAGTTCCAGTTCTGACCCAGAGTCTGTTCTCTTGTCTGCTGAGGAATCCACCCACTTGGATGGACTGCGCTCTTTCAGGTAGCGAGTCAAACAAATCATTCCTCCTTTGAGTCGTCTCTTGTCAGGGGTTTGGTCACAGTGAGAGAAAGTAGCTACCTGCAGGTGGAATGGATTTCTATTCACAGGTTACTTGAAGCATCTTGAGTTGTTATTTGGAACACATTGGTTCACTCCTTTATCAAGAGCACCTAAATGAGTAGACAGCCCTTATGCACATTGACGAGAGGGACTTTTATGGAAAATAATGCAACATGATGACACAAACTAAGTGACCTCCCTGGAGGTGTCGGGGTTACCTGCAGGGGCCATGGCTGGTACAAGCAGATGCATGTGGCATCATGGAGCCGCCTTTCCTATAGTGCTAAGTTCACACACCATTCCTCCTCATTCCACAAGTTCCTGCTGTCATTTCCTTTATCTTTCCTCAGGTCACCGTACGCATGGTGCCTTTCCTCAGTTTGGAAACTTTTCTACCTTCTTTCGCTTCTTAGAAAAAATTTAATTTAGATGTTACTTTTTTTGACTTGTTTGTTTATAGATACAGTGTCTCTTTGTGTAGTCCTGGCTGTTTGGAACTCTGTAGACTAGGCTGATCTCGAACTCAGAGATCCACCTGAGACGGGCTGTTTCATGAGACCATGGTGAAACCTAAGTTGAATGGAGAGCGCAGGATGTGGAGATGCCAGAACCGTGGGATTTTCAACAAAGAAGCTGTAGGCATGGGTTGGAACCAGCTCAAGAGAGAGGATGTATGTGTTGAAAGTGACAGAACTAGAGGGCAGTGCTACTCAAGCCCATTGGAATCCAGATGACGTCATTGTGAGCTCCAGACACTGAGCTATAGGATTTGGTGTTTTCCTTGCTGGGTCTTGGTCTTCCTTCGATGCAATCTTTCCTTGCTATGCCACCATTCATTCTTCTAGGAATGGGCGTGTGTACTCTGTGCTATTAGGCATTGTAACTGTGTGAGCTGTTTAATTTACAGGTGCTCACAGTTAAGAGGTTGCCTTGAGTCCCAGGTGAGACTTGGATTTTAAAGTTTGGGATGATTTAAAAGCCAGCAACAACAACAACAATGTGGACTCGTGAATTAGGACTAAGTGCATTTTACATGTAGTTGAGTTGGCCATGTGTACATGGGAATAAGGAGTGGAAGGTGGCAAGGGGTTTGGGGTTTGACAGTTGATCTGAGCTGTCAGTTTGACAAGCTTTATAATTACTATGGAAACAAATCTCTAGATGTGTTTGTCAGGGATTTATCTAGATGAGGAAAATTGAGGATGGAAGACCCACGCTAAGTATGAACATTAACTTTCTTGGGCTGGACTGTCTCACAGAACTGTTAAGTAAAAGAAAAATGTAAGGTGAGCATAGGCATTTATCCTCCTGCCTCTCGGCTGCAGATGTGACATGATCACATGCTGCCATGTTTCCATTGTCACGAAGGATTGTGTCCCCTAGAATATAAGCTAAAATTGACAGTAAAAGTTACCAATACAATTGTCTTCTGGCCCAGGCTCTCCCATATTTTCCTCGTGGATACTGAGCTTTTGAGAGTAGCTATGCATCTTCCTGCCGTTGCAGCCTCCTTGTACATGAGTAATCCATTGCGACTGGTCTCCTTGTCACTGGGATCTCAGCCTTTTCTAAGCATTGTTAAATATCATAAACCTTTTAAATTTCAATCTGGAGAATCTGCTTAAATTAAATAGGTGAATTACTGAAAATACCACACTCTTCAACAGAGAGATATCTGTAGGACGTAGAGAAATAAAGCTGAAACAATGCTAGAAGCTTCCATCCTGCTGGCTAGCTTGTGTTGGAATGTGCTAAGGGAATAAAATGTCATCAACAGTCTTACTCAGCTGTGAACCCTGTAAACTACACTACCTTCCTGGCAAGATGTCCTTGCTGGTGCTAGTGGCTTGACTGGTATCTAGTGGGCAGCTGCTTTCTGATTGGAGCTGAAGCCTGTTCTATGGGACAGAGTTAATGCGTTGTAAAAATGCTATGGTCATCCGCACCAGTGGGGAAGGTCCTGCTACTGTTTTTATGAATGGACGTGATACGCCTGTCAAATCACCTTCAACTATGCTTGTGTGGTGCCTCCAGTTTTGTCAGAAGAGCTGCTCCTTTCAGTGGGCTACAGTTACAGAAGAGACTCATAGTTGAGAATAAGTGTTGAACACTTAGTCCTGAATGAAGCAACTACATGACTGTCTCTGACATTTAGGGAACATGGCAGAAGAGGGAGTAGAAAAGGTGTAAGGGCCAGAGGAAGAGTCGGGACATTGTGAACTATCTTCTGGGCATGGCACGGCATTCATCCTTTGGAACACTGAGCAGCTGTGGTTATCTGCAAGAGAGCTGGGTCTATCGACATCCCTGCATGGAAAGGGGTGGGACTCATGAGGTCCATATGTCCCTGAAGATCTACAGACAGGCTAATCACTGTTCAGAAAAGAAGAAACACTTTCCTTAGAGGTGTAGCCACTGAAGAGGCTGCCTACCCATCCTCCTATAGATGACCTCTTACACATATATGCTCCTGTATGTATCCTACTTAAACTCACTGATTAAAAAAAAGAAGAGGAAAGTAGATGGAGGATGGGTCGGGACAAAAAAAAATGGTCAGCAAGAGGAGGGGGCAAGACAGTAATGAGGAGTGAGTGTTATTAAACACTATATACATGTAGAAAGTGGCATAATTAAACCCATTATATAGTGTAATTAATCTATGCAAAAATAAATTAAAGCAAAATTCATATCTTAGTCCATATTCTTGGACTAACTCTGAATTAATAGGCTCAAGAATAAACTAAACTGAATAGGCTGGGACCCTAAACAATGTGTACTTTTGGGAAACATCTGAACACATAAGGAAGAGTCGAAAGAGAAAGAAACTCAATTCAAAACAGCTTAAGTAAAAGCAAAATTTATTGCCTCATACAATTGCAGAATCCATGGATGGAAATGTTTGCATTTAAGCTTGACTAAATCCAGACATTTAAACAATGATATCAGCTTGTTCATCTCTCGGTTTCATATTTATATCCCTTTTCCTGTCGGCCCCACTCTCTCATGCCTTAGACAGCATCCCAGAAAAGCTACAGTCTACACAGCAGAGACGCTATGTGCACTCAGCATTAGCCTTTGAAATGTCCATGGAGCTGCTCTGACTGACACAGGTTAGGTCAGGCAATCCTTTCATACTAACCGTTACGAAAGAAAATACGTGAATCTCAATAGCTAGAGAACCCCTATCCTAGTTAGTATTTGTCAGCTTGGCTGGAGTTATTCGGGAACAGGGAACCTCAATTGAGAAATCGCCTCCATCAAATTGGTCCAGGGGAAAGTTTGCAGCACATTTTCTTGATTAACAATTGGTGTAGGAAGACCCAGGATATTGGGGGAGGTGGCGCCTCTGGCCAGGGGATCCTGGGTAGCATAATAGAGCAGACTGAATGAGCCATAGGGATTAAGCCAGTCAGCACTGTTCCTCCTTGGCCTCTGCATCCAGTCCTTCAATTTCTTCCTCCAAGCTTCCTGCCCTGACTTCCATTCTTGCCAGACTCCAACCGAAAGCTGAAATAAGCACTTTTCTCCCCAAGTTCTTATGGTCATGGCATTGATCACAGCAACAAAAAACCAAACTAAGACAAACCTCAAGTCAAACACCCACTTCTATTGTTCCTAGATTAGCCAAAAATGCATGGATTGGGGACTGGGCAAAAATCCCACCAGAAACTCTGGCGTTGGAAGGGAAAAGAGTATAAATGTCAACTCTGTTAGGCATCACAGATTTCTCTGCAAAAATATTCAACTAGTATTTAGTCAACAAAAGTTGAATTTGCATGCAAAAGGAAAATGTTATGTTTGGTTTATCAGAGAAAATGTTGTTTATTTGGAGGAGACACTGCGGTTTTTATTTCTTTTCAGAGTCTGTAGATTCTAGTTTTGAGGACATGGATTTACCAACATATTAGCTGTAGATTATAAGCATGTCATTTGCCTTTTCTGAGGTTCAATTTCTTTTTAGTAAAACACGAATGATACTGTAATAATTTTGAAGTTCTAGGAAGAAGATTTGTCTATTTGAAGTGTGTGAAATTGGTCTGACAAATAACGGGTGCAATAAATTTTAGGGCCATCACTCTTCACTGTCTTCTGTCTCTGTTCTTCCTTCCATCTTCCTGCAAATGAGCTGCTATTAATACAAATGGACCAGCATTAGGGGGGGTCCAGGTTTCAAAAATGTCTTCTCAGGCGCATCCCATTTATCCCCACACCACGTCAGTGGATAGTAACCTGGGATACAGTTCAGAATCACCCAGGGAAAGCCTAAAACTCACGATACCCAGCCTTCAACCCTACACAAATTAACCCAGCACCCGAGACCCTTGGAGTCCACAGGTGATGTCAGCATCTACCCAAGGTTGAGCGCCATCTTTGTACATTCTTTCGTTCTTCTGTTGTGGGAAACTGTGGAATTAATAGCTATTTCTGTATTAGCCATTTCTGTCATTTTTCTGGGTTTTGATGCCTGGGCCTTTACTGACTAAGGAGGGACTGCCCCTGCCAGGGCCTAGAAATAGAAAAGACCTTGCTCTGAATGCACCTTTTAACCTCACTGACAAGTTCACACACCCAAACATGGCCTTTTACCAGATTGCTCGAGCTGAGTTTTGACAATAAAGAACAGCACCCTCCTTGATAACCAGTCCCACACAAAGCATCCAATCCTACGTCTGCTTGCTCACTTTGCATCCAGAAAGGCTTTGTTCCTTCACGGGCCTCTGGTTGTTCAGGGTGTCTCCCCAGGTGGTCCCCACAGACTGTGCCCCATGACTCCTCGGGTGGGCCCCATGTTCTGTGCCTCATGCCCTTGAATTAACTCTTCTTTCAGGGCCTATGACTTCTTGATCTGTTGCATCACTATATGTTGGACTTTTCTGGGAATGCAGTCTTTTAAAACTCTTTCCTCCGAGCCAACTCCAGTGAAGGGAAGATGCCACGGTTTGCATTTTCTTACTATACCCAAAATACTTAACTAAGCACAGTACTTGGTATTAGCTGATTAAGCAACTGAATTTAAGACATAGTGATTTAGGATATTATCACATTAAATTGTTAATAATTTACTCAGAGAAGATTCAACCTCAAACAGTGTGAATTGTAGCCTATAGTAGTTCTTCAGGAAAATGAGCATAGGATGCTGTAAAAGACTGTTATAAGGTTTTTCAACTAACCCTGTCCAGTCTTCCTGACATGTCTTTCATTCACATCCTTAAACAATGAACCTCAAGTAGGCTTAAGATTTGATATTTTAATGGTCTTTTCAAAACATGTTCTCACCTGCTTATAAAATCAACCTAGACAGTGGTCAAGGCCAAGAGCAGGTTAAAACCTGGACACCTCATTATTCCCTTTAGTGGGGGCCAAACTGAGGTTAAAACCCAGCAACCTCATTAGCTCTCTGTTTACTTGACTCCAGTTCAGCAGCAAGTGAGTTCTCATCCACTTTGGTTGACTCTGGCAAGGGACAACATCGGAGGCAGATTAGGACATGTGAGGAAATCCCTGTTAGACATCACAAGCCATAGAAGCCAAGTACGGAAACAGCTCAGAGTCAAGCACCAGTGTCTTCTACCATGCTTCAGACTTCGGCAAATGCTTGGCTGGGGTAATGTCCGTCATTTCACATACAAAGCGACCCTGCGTGAAGAGGCCATGATTGCCATCACTCAATACACGGAGAAACCGACTGAGCCGTGGAATGAGCCAATAACTTACTGAAAGTCATACGGCCCAAACCTGGCAGCTATCTCTCTCTAGAGACAGCCACTCCTGAGTCCTCCCTTCACTTCTCAGCCCTGGAATCTTGTTTTGTGAACACTCCCAGGTGAGTGTGAAGTACAGTGGGAGAGAAGTCCTGAACATTGGTAATGGGTCATGATCTGTCTTGGTGTCGTGAAGTCAGGCTGGTAAGCTCTTGTCTCATTAAGATTAAGCGGAATGAATGAGGTTGAGACTATTGGAGAGCAAGGCACATAATTAGGGTTTTTTCTCAGAAACATTTACCTCAGCCATAATGATGCATAAATAAATGACTGTTTATACCCGTGTGCATGTGGGATCTGGATGAACATGGATTCCTTGCTGTGATTATGGATTCAGAAGCATTTAAAAAGGAGTTATCTCCATGGTAAAGAGCCGGTTCTGCTCTTGAAGAGGACCCAAGTTCTATTTCCAGCTCCCAGGTCAGGTGACTCACAACTGCCTGTAATCCCTGCTCGGGCGAGATCCAGTGCCTTCAGGCTCTATGGCACACACTGGCACTCATGTGCACATAGCTCCTCCTCCACCACATACACATAATTAAAAATAATCAAATAAATCTTTTCAAAAATACTTATCTAGTGGTTATGATTTGGCAGTAGGGGCCTGTGAAGAGCCCATGGCAGTCTTGGAGAGAAACCCTGTGTTGTTGGAAACAAGGCCTAGACAGATTCTCCTTGGAGTCTTTTTTTGCTTGGGACTGAGGAGGCAAGAAACAGCACAGGAAGGGCAGAGGCTACTGCACAGAGGAACTGTTCTAGCAGGAGAATGCCCCGCTTGTCCTCCTTGATCCCTGGAAATCCCCACAGCTTTGGCTTTCTGCTGGTCACACTAGAGGCTTATGGGGGAAAAAAAACCCGCTCATGTGAAGACACGGGGACTTAATTCTGACATGATCAACCTGGGGCAGCTTGCATGCAGCAGACTTGCTGTCAGTGTGTTTCTAATCCTCTCCTGGAGACAGACTAGGTGCTTCCTTGTTTTTGCAGCTGTTGCAGATTCTGGTTTGAACCAAACTGTTCTCAGCTGTGAACCTGAAGCAGCCACAAGTCTCAATATTAATGAAATACATGTGCTTCAAGAGGATGAGCAAAAATAAATTCTGTCAAATGTTGTAACTCATTTTTTTCTCATGAGCTGTATTTCTTAGTGCTTACTAGAAGTCAGTTCCATTTGGGTTCTACTTTGCTGAGTTTTGAACCATGCCATCTCACAAAGGCGAGGCTGAACTAGTATTACCTGACATATGATCCTACACTGTCAAACCAGAGGTCACCAAAACAAGGAGCAAATGGCTTTTGTTTACTCCTGCTTAGAAGAAAGGAGAAAACGTAAAAGGATTAGACGTCATGTTGGCTAAATACCACCACTTTGTTTTTCCCAGAGGCTCTCTTGTCCACACCACAGATGGCTCGCTCTATCTAGGCTTACACATATGTGCCCCCAACTGACTACACTTGTCCATTTTCACTTAGTTATTGGATTAATACTGTTGACACTAATAAACTTCTCATTGCCCCCAAACTCTTCCCCTTGTGAAATAGGTGCCCATCATGTTCAAATTTCCAATGATTCACAATAGGCAATGGGCCTCTGTCTCTATACTCTGAAATGGTTATTGACCTCAGCATTGTTAAGGATTGCAGAGATTCAAGCCCACAGATCTATGCCCAGACCCTTCCTGACCTTTACCAGGGAGGGTGGTGTCACAGAGTGAACGGAAACTGTGTATTTACGCCACTCAAGGTCTGCTGTGTTGACATGCAGGTCTGTTTGTGGGCTGGTTGGAGAATAATGAGTGACTGCATATAAATTGACAGGGGACAATGCCTTCCACAATATTTCTGGGCATCTCAGCATCTGATGAAATGTAGAGCCATAAGAAAACCTAATAGCCAAGACTAGTAATACTTAGTTACAAAAAATAAATTAAGATTCTTATAAGGTAAAGTTCTCCAGTGTCTTTCCTACTGGTTCTTGCTTTGTTTTTGCTTAAATGTTTGTAATAAAAATTAAAATAGAATGAAAATTTCCAAGAAACAAGAATGTCTTTGTTACTAAAATGTTTTTCAAAACATACCAAATATTTAGTGTTAGTCAAAATTTAATGTGTCAAGCAACACAATAACAGACAACATTTGTGGGGAACTCTGATGTCAGTGCATGGCTAGGGCGGATACCATCTATCTTTAGCTCTGTGGCTGACACTATATAAAACCAGGGATGTGATATGAGTGGGAAAAGAAGAAAATGATCTTGCTTCTTTTTCTCAATGTTTATTTCACATAGTCACATGACACCATTTTCATAGGTAGAGGTAAGCCTGGCTCTTGATGAGTGATCTTCATAAAATGTAACAATTTGATTATAGCCTAAGTTTTAGTTAGGTAGAATTTAGTTGAATCAAAAACTCTATAAACAAAGTACAAGCACTTCCAGTATTATAATTGTCCACGTTATTGAAACATTCTCATTGAGAATTATCTATATGCTCTTCTCTACACTCAGAATAAAGACACTAGAATTAAGCTGAATGTAATTTGCTATTAGAAATAAAACTTAAGCAAATACAAAGGGCCCCAAACAATCTACAGATGTCAGGAATTCAACACAGAAGAAGGTAATTGGGTCGGGGGGGGAGTTATGGTAAAATAGGCATACAGCTACATGCTTTTGTTGAAGTGTGCCTTCTAAAACTCAGCCCTGAGTCTCATTCTAAATATCTACATCCTATACATAACTTAGACATATTATTTACTATACAGCATTTTATTTGGCTATTTATTTCTCTTTGATTCTCAGATTTCTTGATGAGGGAGACAATACCTTATTGATAATTGTATTCCATCAATGGCACAAAATAGGTACTCAAATAATAGGCAACTTTTAGTGTATTAATTTGCTTACACCAACACATATGGATGTAATACACCTTGTAGACAAATATATGTGCATGCATATCTGTATATATATATATATATATATATATATATATATATATATATATATATAAAATCATACTGCATCGTTTCCAAATAAGATATTTTAATACATTTAGTGATAGGGTTTCCTATAGAGGTCATTATTTTACCAGAAATTCCTGGGAGCATTTGCTTCACTTTCTGAATAAGAAAACCAGCCAATAGTCTGAAGGTGTAGATGAGGACAAGAAATTGCTTTGAGGGGAGTGTCTCTTTTGGGGGGAAACTCTGCTGGTTCTGAGCATAAAGCGTAGCCCCTCTGGAATGCATGCGGCTGCCAGAAAGGAAAGCGGTTTCTGAGGTCACTGCTAGACATCTGAGCTAAAAGTGATGAGTGCTGAAGGATGAACTTTGGAAGACAGATACGGTGTCTTTCAGTGTGCAGGGTAATGAGGCATGCTTCCCAGCCGTGGACGTGCCCTGTTTGTCAAGACTTTAAAATGAAACAGCGCATGAGGGTGAGATGCTGGGATGTGGCCTTTCGGATCTGCATGCTCCCGCTGTTGCGTGGAGAAAGGGCCCTTTAGATCAGTTTCCAGAGACTTTAGCAAGTTAGGGTGCGAGCGGAACACTAGATTGCCTGCTACTAATATCATGTAAAGACCCCCGAAATTCACTGCAGTCAAAGAACTGAGGGCGTGTTTGTTACTATGCTATGAAGCTATTCTTCTGGGAGCAGGTATGCGTGTGTTGAGTTTCTGAAAGGGAGATCATACCGTAGTCATGTGGCTTATTATAATTTCAACTGAAAAAGGAAAGAATAATTTTTTAAAAGAAGCTTTGTGAGGATTATTTTTAATCAGTCTGGGGCCAGTGGAATGGCTGAGCGGGTATAGGTGCTTGTGATGCAAGCCTGCCCATTTGAATTTGGTCTCCAGAACCCATTTGAGATGCTGCGATTGTTCTCTGACCACACACGAGTTCGGTGGCTTCTGTGACCATACGCATACCATGTAAATACAATAATAATAAATTAATTTTAAAATTTTATGTTTAACTGTGGGCTTTGAAAAGTTCAGTTTCTTGAAATTCTTTTTTATTCTTCCCTCATTGCCCCCAGGTCCTGACCCCTTTCTTCCCCAGAGAGCACTCTTGGAAGAAGTCTTCTGTCTTCTAGAAATCCTAATTCCCTGGACAGCAGGGAGGTAAGACCTTGCACCCCTCAGTGCATTTGACTTTCTGAGAAATTTTATAATTAAAGAGGAAGCAATTAATCTATGAAAAAATTATATTAGGAGTAAAACACTCAAATTTTCCTCAGAGAAGGAAAACGTTAGACTTGACATTAAAAGCTCTGAGGATGAAATTCCAAGAGGCAGTGGGAAGAGGAAGCAGGAGGTGGGGGAGCGGCCAGGAGTCTGATGGAACGCAGCTGCTGCAGTGAGTCTCCACACACTTCTCCAGGAAAGAGCTCTGGGCGCTAAGACCAACCAGATTCATGGCTTTGCTGCCATGGCTAGGTGTGGGAAGCCTGGGCAAACCAAGACGGTCACATCTAGAGTTAGGCATTCTGTCTCTTACTCTCATTTTCACTTCCTTCTGAGTCTACCCTACCAAATGAGATAAGAGGGGAGCATCTTTAGTAGCAAAGGTTCCAAATACTGTCAGAGAGAATCAAGTCCTTCACAGAGCCTTCCTCTAAAGGACACTTGAGGGTTGCCGGGTTTGGTCCATATCCCAGGCAAAGCGTTCAAACTGAAATCAACAGACCACTTACTAAGTCAGTCTCTACATTCGGACCCCAACCCTGTCCATCATTATCATACAGCATTTCCAAAATAATTTCAACATCCACCTTCATTTAGACCCCACCTTCGTTCACAAGTATTTCATGTGAGGAAGTTGGATGTTATGACTAATTATTGGATCTCAATTTGCTTGCAAAGTGCTGTCCACACATCGCATTGTTACACGACTCTCTGCCATTTCTTCAAAGGTAATAAATGAGCTAGTTTGTGTTTATTTCTGCGTGGTCCTGCCTCCATTGCTATGATTTTTTTGTGAAGTTTGTCAAGCCCTTCACACCCTAACTGAGGTAATACTGACTTAGTTCATGGGGTTGCTTTGTGTGAAAATATCTGCATTTTGCCAACTTAAAAAAAAAAAAGTCATGGTTTACACGCAATAAAATCCCACATTAAAAAGAAACATTTTAGCAAGTGTTGACAAATGTAAATTATGTAACCACTCTCTCAATCTAGAGCATTCTTGTCACTTTGTAACAGTCCCTATGCGCTTTGTGATTCACCCCTTTCTACCAGCCGTTGTCTCAGGTGATGACTTCCCTGTCTGGTTTTGCTCTTAGTACACTATTCAAGTGAAAACACATAGTATGTACTTCAGCCAGCACCATGCTGTGGAGACTCGTGCTTGCTCATGTTGGTAATTCAGTCCCACTCTGACGGAGTGTTGTATTATATGGGACACTTCAATGAGTCCATCTTCGTTCGGGCTGCCATAGGTAAAGTCACCGTGTACACTGCTGTGCCCTTTGTATGTATAAATAAAGCTTTTCACTTCTCTTTGAAGATCCACTAGCAGTTGGATTGCTGGGTCATACAATAGACAATTATTAGTGTAGAATAGCCAGTTGGTCTGTTTTCCCAAGTGGCCGTTCTAATTTGCGTCTTCACAACTGGTATTGCCAGCCGTTCTAATTTGTGTCTTCACAACTGGTATTGCCATTCTTATTTTCGTCATTCAGATGGCATGAAACGTATCTCATTCAGGAAATTTTCATTCTCTCAGTAGTTAAGGATATTAGTAATCTTTTCATATGCTTATTTGTGATTCATGTATCTTGAGAAAAAATTGTTTAGAACTTTTATCCAATAAGTTGTTTGTCTTCATGTTAAGGATGTTCAAGTTTCTGTATGCATTTCCATTTTATCTTTTATCTGGCATGTGTTTTGAAGATGTTTCCTTCAGTCAGTGATTATGATTCACGCCAATACTATGTATTCTACACACTGGCATGGGAGGGGAACCTGGAACTCTCACTCCTTACTGGTGGGGATGCAGCCACTTTGGGGACAGATTGGCAATTTCTTGCAACACTGAAAGTGCACTCTGCATGAGATGCAGTAATGGAGTTCCTAATTATTTACCAGAGAGAAGTGAAAACACACGTGAAAAAGTCGTGCGACGTTCGTAGCCTCTTTCTAGCCTTGAAGAATGGCGAAAATCTTTAGTTGTAATAGAATTCAATTGATCTGTTTTCCTTGTGTGTTCCCTGTGGATTTTTTTTTTAATACAATTAGATACCTTTGTCCAACCTAAGGTCAAAAGATTTTCTCCTGCATTAAAATTTTCCAGAACTTTTTTAAGGATGTAAGTTGCATCTATTTTTATCTTAATTACTTTTTTATTAATAAAAATTTTCCTTCATCTTAAATCCTGACGGCAGTTTTACCTCTCTCTTCTCCTCCTGTTCCCTCCCCTGCATACCATCCGTCCTCCTCCCCTCTGCCATCCAATATTCCTCTGTTTCTGATCAGAAAGGGACAGGCCTCCAATAGGTGTCCACAAAGCATGACATATCAAGTTGAGGTTGGACTAAGTTCCTCCCTTTGTATTAAGGCTGGACAAGGCAATCCAATATGACTTCCGGAATTTTTTAATGGTCTTAGCTTTTACAGGTAAGCCTATAACTAACTCACTTTTAGCTAATTTCAAAGTGTGTTGTGATGTAAAGGCCAAAATTTCTCTCCCCCTTCTCCCCAGTCCCACCTTGTTTATTCAGGATGTATTCTATCTTCAGTTTCTGTGTAGTTATGGAATTTGTTGAACCAACTATTCTTGTCATCAACTTACCTTGAAACATTTGTTAAACTCAATTTTGTCTTACGGTTGTGAATCTATTTTTGATATCTCTATTCTGTACTACCCATAAGCCTTTTCTTCTTCCAATACTTTACTATATTGTCTAAATTACAGTTTTTCTTCCTAGTAGGTGTAGAATCAAAAAGGCTACATTGTCTAACCTTGTTTCTCTCTTTTTTGAAATTGTTATTTTATGTTCTTCACATGTTTCTATGTATTTTCTGTAATACCAAATACAGTGCAACTATATAATAGATTTCTACGAATTTGGTTGGAGTTAAATAAATCTCTAGACTAAAATAGAGATAACTGACATCATAAGACTATGGAGTCTTTTGACCCATATATATGTCTAAGGCTTCAGGCACTCAGTTCTTTTAGAATTTGGTTCAGTAATGTTCAACTACTAATAAGCAAGTTTTGAATATATTTCAATAAATTTTTCTATTAATGATATTCCAAGTCGTATTTTAAATTTTTCTAGCACCTAAGAATAAAATCTCTTGTATAGACTATATTTTATCCACTAGCAAAATTTTCTAGTTATTTCTAGCAGCTTTTATATCATCAATTAGGTTATATAGGTTACAACCTATATATAATTATATAGGTTAGATGTTTCACACTAGTGTGGATAACCTTATGAATAAAGTGGTTTTATTTCTACCCCCTTTTTTTGAGACAAGCTTTCTCTGTAGCTTTGGTGCCTGTCCTGGAACTAGCTCTTGTAGACCAGGCTGGCCTCAAACTTACAGAGATCTGCCTGCCTCTGCCTCCCGGGTGCTGGGATTAAAGGCGTGCGCCACCACCACCCGGCTTATTTTTACCTTTTAAAATAATAGCCCATGGAGTAAGTATGGTGTAGAGCACGGCCAGTAGCCTTTCTCAGGCTCCTGCTTTGTTTACTGTGTGATAGGATTTCGTGTAGCTTTTAACTTTATTTTAGCTTTTGAGCCCTGGCTGGACTGGAACTCCTTATATAGATCAGACTGGCATTGAACTCAGATTCACCTGCCTCTCACACAAGCGCTAAGATTAAAGGCATCTGCTACTATTTCCAGCAATGATTTTACTTTTTTTAATTCAGTGTTTTCCATTAATACTTAAAATTATCACGTTCTCTTAAGTAGCATGGTGTGAGACATGCTTGTGATTTATTTTTAAAGATTTCTATTTTACTGTGTGTGTGTACACATGCGTGTGGATACCAATAGGGGACAGAAAAGGGCTATGGATCCTCTAGAGCCAGAATTATGGGTAGAGGGGATAGGAACAGAACTCTTGTACTCTGCAAGAGCAGTAAGTAATGGAGGAGCTATCCCTCCAGCCCTGCAACTGGTCTTCAAAGAACTCCATAAACACATAACCACACTCCTATGATTGTTTATAATAATTGCTAATGCTAATTAATTATATCCTGAAAGAATTTTTTTTGAATTTGCCAGAAGGTTTTTCTATATCTGCTGAGAATATGATTTGTGTTTTCTTCATAAATGTGATATATGTTTACTTACTATCCAATGAGACAATACCTGGTGCCTTTGGAATGAATTCCAATTAATAATGGTATATGATCTTTTAATATTTATTTTTAGTTTTTCTCTGATAAGCCTTTCTTAATAATTTTGTGTTTAAGGCAAAGGGGAAGGGTATTGATGTGGAGGACATTGACTCCCATGGCTACTATGCTGGTGAAAGTGCAGATGTGTGGTCTTCCAGCTCAGTGTCTGGGGATTCATATTGTACATTCATTGCCATGTTGGGAGTCGCTGCCTTCCTTTACACTTGGCATGGCTGGACCAAGAGAGAAGGCATAAGTAGATTTCTACAGAAATTATGATTCGGTGAAAGATTTTAAAGAGACGAGGAAGGCCGGTATCCATCAGAGTACAAAGTGATTTCAGAATGTAAAGAATTTCTTCGGATTGAGCCCCATAGAAGAATGTCACTGCCCTTTGTTCCTGAACTATGAAACATGAACATGTGGGCTAAGGAGTAGTTCCTCTGAACAAATAAACAATTAACAATTTTAAAGGGGACTTTTGTTTAAGTTCACAGCGTCTATTCGTCTGCATCTTTCCTCCCCCTTTGGTTTTGGTTTTTGGTATTTGGCCTCACAGTGAGTAGGGAGGGATTTCCTCCTCTTACAGTTTCTCAAAAGATGACTTGAAAAAGTAAACGCTGCAAAGACCATAGATTTAGGAGTAAACACTATAAAGTGAAATCAGAATTTTGTGTTTTATAATACACTATAAAACACATAGTATTTTGTATAAAAGATATAGAGTCACAATGTAAAACTGCAGGTAAGTGTTTAAGTGATTGTTATGTAGATGGTTTTTGTTATACTTTTTTTATAAATTAATTCTGAATCAAAACAGTTTGAAACAAGATCTTTTGGCAGAAACAATATAAGAACAGTATTTCAAAAAAATCCAGCCCAATATTGCATCAATGATTATGATTAATGGTAAATGGGTAGGAAATGATGTTGCATTTCTCATCATGTATGGTTGTGGTTAAGGTAATCATTTCTGGCTCTCATGTGTATAGAAACAAACATAAAGACCCTTTTACAGGGTGGTGCCTAGTCAGAGGAATGCTTAAGCAAGCATGAAGGTCTAAGTTTGGATGCTCAGCACCCATGTGAAAAGTAGTATGGTTTCTTCATGGGCCAGAGACTGGAAGATTCTGGGGTTCACAGGTCCACCAGCATAGCCAATTAGTGAGCTTCAGGTTCTGTGAGAGACCCAGCATCAAAAATAAAATGAGGTAGAATGCACTGTATTTGTGATATGTGACAGCATGCCCAAGACCTTCTTGAGCCACACAAAACCCCAGCATGGAGAGGATAGATGATCCCCAACCAGCCAAGGAGTCGACTGTAGCTCACAGCTGCTGGGAGACGGAGAGTCAATTTTCTTTAAGGGTGTGGCCTCTAGTAAGTCAACTCCTTACTAGAGCTCTGATGAAAGGCCATATCAAACAGTATATGAGCAACACAAACCAAACTTGATGGGTTCAAAACAAGGAAAAGAGGATAGAAAATTGGGCGGGTAGGGAAGGGGGGCTGGACTTGGGAAAAGAAGTGCGGAGGAGAATGAATATGGTCAAAACACATTGTGTGACATTCTCAAAGAACTAATAAAAATGAGAAAAGACAGCCTTCTTAAAGTTGGGTAAGAAAAGAGAAATGGGTGGAGAGTGATTGAGCAAAGACGCTGTTGACTTCATTCCTCCTACACACAAGCACTCATATGCATGCACACTTGCATGCACCCATGAAAACACGTACATACAACACACACACCTTAAAATAGAAAACAAAAGTAATGTTTTGCAATACTTAACTTATAGCTGAAAGTAGGTTATATAGCTACCGAATTCCCAGAATTAAAAGGAAATATGTGATGTCTGTGATCTATATATGCCTTCCTGAATTCATCTACACATGCATATTAGTGGGCTTAAAATATAATATTAAGGTAAGAACTGTGATTTAGAATATATAATTTATCAAAAAATCACTTTACTCTTCAAAATTAATTGCAAGCAAAAACCATATTTTAAAGAGCACACAATTTGTTTAAGGCCAAACGCAAAATAGCAAAGAACGGAACAGCCTTGATGACTGTGAGGTGCTGCGGAATTACCAAGGCAAGAGGCAGTGGGGTTGGAAGGCATGCCAGCAACATCTATCCAAACAGATGAAGGAGGAGCAGTGACAGGAGAAAATTAAACGTATTTTCAAAACCCAACTGAAACAAAATAAATATTTTAGGAAACAAACAAAAATATCACACACCTGTCGGATTGACAAAAACAAGTAAGAATAGCAAAACTTTAAATAGTATAATCATGAAATCAAATAGAGGTGTTTATTAATGTGTATGTGTAATCACAAATCATAGCCTATAACTGACTTAGAATATTCTTGTTAAAACACAGTGAAGTTAAATAGATGGTGGGTCTGGAGAAATGGCTCAATGGTTAAAAACACTGGCTGCTCTTTTAGGCACCAGGGTTTTGCAGCGCACAACGCCTGTCTTCGCTCTATGCGCTACCATACAATTCGCGAGCTTTGGGCAAGGGGCTGGAGGTTGTAACACACAAAGACACACAGCAGACAGATAGCACAGACAGACAGAGACATGGACCTCTAGTCACTGGTAAGAAGCCCTTTATTCAATAGCACCATGGAGGCTTATATACTCAAAAGTCAGGTGGGCCAACAGGTGAAAACTTTATCCTCTGATCCTCAAGGCAAGGCAACACGTGCTCGTGAAGCAGAGCTGGTAAACAACTTTGACACAGCTTTTAGTAACTCAAATCAGAAGGAAAGTAAAGATCTCTAGCAGGGAAGAGCAGCTGGAGGCCAGGACTCCAAATGGTCCCAACAGGTTTGATTTCCAGCACCCATATGGTGGGTCTCAACCATCCACAATTCCAGTTCCAAGGGTTCTGTAGCCATCTTCTGGTCTCTGCATGAAAAAATTTAAATAAATGGTAGCTACAAGTACACGTCACCTTTACTCATTCAGTCTTAGCTGAAAGTGCTTTTCACCCAGCTCTGTAAAACTTTAAACAAATTCAAGTAATCTTATCAGTTCAATAATTAGCAATTGCCTTTTATCTGACAAAGAACTTCAGTAGCATTCTTACATTCAAAACATAAGAACTATTAACTAAATATGAATTGTGATCCAATTTCCACCATTGGTTCAACACTGAAAATTTTTTTATGTTCAAATCAGAGTGATTGAAAATGAAACTGTTCCATCTAAAATTGGAACATCAGTTACACCCTCAAACTCAATGGGAAAATTTTAAAAGGAAATGCATTCAGCTAAAAATATGTGCAGTATAATTTCAAGCTTTTAAAATTATCTTTGCAATTAATGTACCACCTACCCAGTTTTTAAATTTTATAGTGATATGTAAGAGACCACTCATTACCATCAAACTCATGATGTCTTTCTTACACCAGATAAACTTCATCTAGCTAAAAAGGAGATTATTTTTTAATTTAACTATGTTGCTTAATTTTCCTACTGTATTAATTTGTGAAGGAATTGTCCTTGGGTGAAATACATAGAAGGGTTCATCAATAAAATTACCGACTCTTAGAAACACTATTTCTTGCTTATCTTGAATTCTAATTCATGGTGCCAGTAGCCATAATGCCCAGGAGGTCTCAAGAATAAGTCCCAACCAAGCACACTGCGCTGTCAATCAATGGCAAGCAGAGTCCAGAAACAAATCAAGGCTTTAGTCAAAGTATGTCTATTTGTATTTTGCTGGAATTTCTATCTATGAAGCTCGGTTCAGGGAGCTGTCTACATACGCATTGGTTCCTTTGAGCCCTGGGTCTGTTTCTTGTCTTGTCCCTGCTGAGCTGGTGTTTCTCCATGGGACCAAATGTACTTTCAAATCTTTATTTATTTTTTCTGCCCCAGGGCCCTGTCTGAGGCATCCTGAGATACTTTTACAAAGCTCTTCTGTGTGCGCTATCCCGGGCCACATCGTTTTCCTTTTGTCTGTGCACCATGTCTCCATATTTCAAATCTGTTGGGTTCTGTTCCACTCATAGTACAGAAATTGAATGTGTTGTCTTTTCCAAATCCTTATGCATTTAAAAATCTAGATTTGAATCTTCATAACATAATTCAGGCAACTTCATGAGTAGAATTTAAGGGCCTGTCATAAATAAGTTGAGAAGGAAGGTAGGGTGGGGACAGTTCTCTCAGAAGCACCAGAAAGTTCTGTGGTTTCTACCTTCCATTAAGTTATACTATGGTGGTAGCAGTTAATTCTTCCATACCTGGTAGGTATAGTCCTCTAGAACGTTCTTTTTCCTTTCATATGTTCACTTGCTCAAGGTTACAGTCCTAAAATAAGACAGAGGTTTGAACAAAGGTCTGGGTGTCTTTCTATAACCTGCTAGATGACTGTTTATGAGTCATAACTGAGGGGCCCCGTAAAGACTGAAGCCCAATACTGACCTGCTTTGCTCTGGTATCGTTAAAGGGGCTTCTTTGAGTTATGGCTGCAGTCCCTATGGGAAGAATAGCATATTCGATTTAACCAGTCAACATATTTTCATTATTATAGCCGATATTAATCTAAAATAAATGGGGCACAAAGAAAAACATTTACGCAGAGAAGGAGTGAGATTGGGAGATTTGAGTAAAACAGATTTTTGTCTCTCCCACCCCCTACTCCAACCCCCCCATCCACCCATTCTGCTATCCTGGAGCTGACAACCTAACCGAGCGCTCTACCACTGAGCTAAACCCCCAACATGTAGAACAGATTTTACATGAAACTCTGCACGAACCAGAGAGTGTGAGTGTGTTTGATGCTTTTCATCAACGACTGGTGTCTAATTAATGAATTAATAAAGTTGACATTTTCTAGCATGTTGAATTCAATCCAGTATTATATGTAAAGTTTGGTTAAATGATTCCTCATTGCTGTCACCCCTTGCCACCTGTCTTTGTCTTCCTGGGTTCCCACCCCAGTGCAGTTCCTCTTTATGTCCTGGTGACGTTAAACCAGAAAGTAGTTTGAGCGTGGAACAAAGTAAATGTCTTTGGATGTAAAGATTGTAAACATTTCCACATAAAGAATGAGAGGATTTCATGATTTGAGTTCAAGTTAGATATAAGCTGCAAAATAAAATAGAATAACCCAAATGTATAACATTAATGTTTATATAACTCAGCTCTGGAATTTAATGTACACACACACGCAGCCAGGTCTTAGATGAGCAAAGCCTTCATGTTGCTTTGTTTCTGGAATATGACTCCCTCCAGTCTGTGTACCCTGCAGGTCTGAAAAAATAAAATAAAAGGAAGGAAGAAAGATCGTACAAAGTTGACTCCCCAGGAACCATCACCTTGGTTATTTTCACAGGCTTACGGAAAGACTTCTATCTACCATCGGCCTTTGAAACCACAGAGGGGATTTCTCCTCTGAAAAAATCCAGCTCACACTCCTGTCTTTTCCCTTTGGCAATCCCGTGAAGATGTGTACAAAGTTGCACAACAGGCCAAAGCGGGCATCATCCCAATAAAATAAAGGTATGCAAACCTAGTGACTCAGAAGCCAGGTAAAGGTGCTGGGATTGCTGACATAAGCCTGGAAGCCTGGATCTGAGGATGCCGAGCACATGTTCAAGGCCAACCTATGCTATATAACAACACCCTGTGCTAAAGAGCCAAGATGTAAATAAATTTAAATAAAGAAATGTAAGCGAAATAGACATCCATCGTTTTCAGCCCACTAATGTGTCCAATCTTCAAGACCTCAAAGAGGGATGCCAGTGCCGAATGCTCTGGTATGCCACTAGCTTTGCCAGACTCTGAAGAGTGCCAGGGCTAGGGCCACACAGGCTTTGGGACAGTTTATAGGGATCCTTCTTTATCCAAGATGTGGTAATTGACAATGGAAGGATTTTAAACAAAGAAAATGCTAAGACTAACAACTGTCATGGGGCAGAAAGCAGTGTATAACAGCGGATAGGTGTTGACGATCAACAATTGACGAAGAGAGTGACGGTGACCTGAACAAACAGGTATAGTGGAACAGCCAGAGAGGTCTGTCACCTGTGAGTGGAGGCAGAGAGGGTGAAACAAAAAGAATCAAACAGAATCTATTCTCTAACACTGGTAAGAAAACTACTTCGTCCGTTCCAACACCTCTTCCTTTTCAGCAGTAAGCAAAAACTCCACTAACTGGGGAGCAGAAAAAAAGCTACAGAAATCTTCATTGTTAAAGCAATATCCAACTTCATATTGCACAAGAGCATTTTAATTCTAAAGAGCCTGTGCTTCATGGTGTGCCATCCAGTCCCTGCAAACTCTATCTCGCTGCCTTCAGGCAGAAGACTTTGACAAATCTTCAAGGAAATTTCCTTTTCCAGCTAAGAAAGATTAAGTTCCTTGTCAAAAGTTAAATGTTCTTCAGTGTATGCTCATTGGTCCTCATCACAGACACTCTTCCGTTCAGTGAGATTAGATTTAGAGCCCTAATTTCCCCTTATTAATTATATCAGCTCGATCAGATAATTAGCCCACCAGAACTTCGGTTTCACAGTCTAAAAATAGGGTTGGGTGAAACCTACACAGCAGGGTGTTTGGTGCTTAAAGGCAAAGTATCTGATATTCTAACTCATACATAAAACCTGTGTAAATTATACATTATAAGTCGGGTGGTAGTGCACACCTTTAATCCCAATACTTGGGAGGCAGAGGCAGGCAGATCTCTGTGAGTTTGAGACCAGCCTGGTCTACAGAGCTAGTTCCAGGACAGGCTCCAAAACTACACAGAGAAACTCTGTCTCAAACAAACAAACAAACAAAAGTTATACATTATAAATGATGTCTATTATTTTTTCATCATCTCCTCCACCAAAGATGTGCTTCAAGATTAGTGGTAGAGAGGTATTGTGAAATTGTATTAAAATCATGTTCCTGTGTTGCAACTCTGCACTCTCTGTCATTCTATCCGCTCAACATTTTCTCAGGGACAATGGCATTTTCTGATTGATTAATTCTAAGGTAAGTGCTATGCAGATTTTCTATCTTTTTTGGATCTCTATTAGTCTATTTTTATCAGCGCCTTTACTATCAGCAACTTTAAATGAACTGCAGCAGCTGCCGAATGAGTTCTTTACATCCATCATCTCATAGTCCTGTAAATGGAGGTTTATCTACTGCCCACCACTTGCCAAATAAGCACTCAGAGGCTTGTATTAATTACTAAAGTTTGGCCGACGGCTCAGGCTTATTACTAACTAGTTCTTACTTTTAAATGAACCCATTTCTATTATTTTATATTTTATTATGAGGCCCATGGCTTGTTACCTCACATCTTGCTTCTCAGGCAGCCGCTGGTGTCTCCCTGTTCTCCGCCATCTTTCTCCCTATATTCAGTTTGGCTTTCCCACCTAGCTGTGTTCTGCCCTGCCATAAAAAAACAACACATATTTGCAGTGTACAGAAGGGCATGGTCCCCTGCTGACATCTGCCCTTCCACCAGTGACCATGTTACCAGAACACCTTCACAAAGCCTCCAGAGGGGGCCATCAGTCTCAACATTTAAATCCTTCCTTTTCTGCTTGCCATCAGTCCTCAGAGCCTTCAACCCCAGTTCCCAGCATCACCCTCCAGGCCTTCAGGCTTCAGTGACCACCAGTTACTTCCTGAAAACCTTCATTTTTTTTTCTTTTAGTCTTAGCCCATATTTCCTTTCTGCCAGCGCACCCCATCTCACTAAAGACAATTCCTATCTCTTACGGTTATCTGAAGTGCAGGCTCTGATTTTTTTCTTGATTCTTGGAACCAACTTGATTGACTGAATAAAATAAGTCCTCTGAGCCTCACCTCACTTAAGGTTCTCAGAGCCTGCTCACCGTCCCTAAGTCATCAGAGAGATGTATGCTTTCCTGGGAAGGTAGGGAGGGCATCTCTCACACAAGCATCTTAACTTTAGAGAAAGATCGAAGAATTCTTTTATTCACTGCTTTGGGGTAGAAAGATAAGGGGAAGGTGACAGAGACCTTTCTGCGCCAGGGGCTTCTCTATGTGAGGCGATGCAATTTTAGATTCTGATTCCCAGTCACCGTATGCTCCAGTCTTCTTATGAGAATATCCCCTGCTATCCTTTACGTTCCCGTTTGGAAGGATTACTGGAGAACACCTTTGCTTTATTTCCTCACAGCTTCTGTGTTCCTCTTGCGTACCAATATTTCAGCACTCTGCCTAGATGCAGTTTCTGGTGAAGGGTCCAAATGTCTTAATGCTGCTGGATTTGAATTTTGAGGGAGTGGAAATAACCATGGCCAAAGAAATTCCTAGTCTTTGAAGCAACATGAATCATATGCTGAATAGCTGAACGTTTGAGCTTGTACCAACTCACTGAGTGCCGGCTTAAGGGAAACGATGTCTGTGCAGGGGTCGTCTGTGTAAGACATCTGTTGCTGACGACCCTCAGAAGCTGCTGCGGCTCCTAAGGAGCAAACACTGGGTTCGCTGTTACAGAGTTGGGCAGAGACAATCGTGTGCTGCTGTCTCCAGCTGGAAAAGAGGATTTCAGTGTTTCACTGTAAACAAAGGATGGATGCTTCAGGAGACAGGTATTTTAAAGATTTAAAGACTGCATAATGCATATGCATATTAAAGCATCCTTGGGTGCCTTATTTTCATGCATGAGTTTGCATGTTTTTATGTATGCTAGAAAAGTAAGTTTGATTTAAATTTTAAAAAATGACCAATTAAAAAATATCTATTGTATTCTGCTGGGTGCTACCTTGTCACTCTTTGAGCTGTCCACCAGCCTTGCTAGTCCTTCCTCTCATTGTTTAATTTGATGATTTTACTTTGATACTTCAGTTCTCACACACTCTATTGATAACGCCATTGCATCTGTAGTATAAAGAGAAAATATGTCAAAATTAGCATGCTGAAAGACACTAATACGCTTATTCTGATTGGTGAATTGCAGTGTTGCAGCTGGGCGCAGGGTGAAATAGCATGGATTAATGACTCACCTCCCACTTTGGCAGACCCCCTTGCAAGGCACCAGGATTACCCATTTAGAAAATGGATTGATGCCAGTGCTCAGAGCACCACTTCATTCAGCGTGCCAGCTGTGACTGAAAATTCAAAATATTTCCTACAACAGCTGTATCTTTGACAACACAATTAACACCAGCCAAAATAGTGCTGCACTTGAAGGTCATAAAAATCGGGCATTGCAGCCTCACGTAAGTGGCCATGTTCTAGAGTACATTAAAGACAGATGTCAGCAGCCAACACAAGACTAAATCAAGCAAAACAAAAATTATGGTCTGCTCAACTCTGGCGAGGTGTCGTCAGATGTCCCGACTGTTCTGGAAGATGCCGGGAGCAGAACCGGAAGTGCTTCTACCAGCAAGCAGCTGCTCCCCTCAGAATGTGAAGTGCATCTTCCCACGGGGGAGTTATTATCCTCTCACACGTTTGCGCAAGTAGGCGTTCCCAAAGAGCACCATATTTTTGTTTTAAGCTCTGTCTTTCTTCAATGGGGGAAATAAATCTTTTAAGTGGACTTGAATAGAAGTTAGTCTTGAAAATTCTTTCGTTTTAAACAATGTAATTTTTCTTACACGGTATAAAAGACATCGTGAGAAAGACAAGGGGCTGAGTCTGGCTTCAGGCGGCGCTTGCATTGTCTAACATGACGTCACAGGTCTGACACAGCTCAGACCCTGGACACCCACACACGCACTGCACAGGTTATGAGAGCCAGAGGACCAGAAGCACAGACGAGAGTGAGACAAGAGAGAGAGAAGTCACTTAGTGTTCCCCAACCTCAGGCAGCTCCTTCCCTCTCTGACACGAGCAAAGCAGCACAACACGAAGGTGGGAATAGTTAAAGGAAATAAATAATTCTGAGCTTTAATAACTTAGGTGCCCAGTGCTTGTTCTTCAAGAAAAGATTTGTTCAAATAATGAGTAGTTTGTGGGGTTCTTTTAATAATTTGATCTTCCCGTTACATTTTTGAACTGTGTTTTTCTGCCCTAAAGGCAAAGCCTGTTATTATAGTGACATAAATTACGTTTAAAGTCATTCTTATCTGATAGAATTTAGAGCGGTAGTTTGCCAAGGAATTAGCGTAAAATAAATATTAAAGAAATGCCTTCATTCTCATTTTTAAGACTCAGAGAACTCAAGATAGAGAGGGTAGGGCACGCCTTTAATCCCAATGCCTGGGAAGCAGAGGCAGGGAGATCTCTGTGAGTTCCAGGCCAGCCTTGTCTACCTAGGAGGTTACTGTAGCCCAGCCAGAATGACATAGTGAAACTTTGCCTAAAAAGAGAGAATTAGAAAAATTAGGCTTTTTTGGGCTGGAGAGATGGCTCAGTGGTTAAGAGCAGTGCCTGCTCTTCCAAAGGTCCTGAGTTCAATTCCTGGCAACCACATGGTGGCTCACAACCATCTGTAATGCGGTCTGGTGCCCTCTTCTGGCCTGGAGGCATATACACAGACAGAATATTGTATACATAATAAATAAATAAATATTTTTAAAAAAAGAAAACTTAGGCTTTCTCAAACTGTATCTTACCCTGACTGCCATAGCAAAGAGCAGTATATCTTCATCATTTTGCTTAACGTTTTGTGTGGGTGTATGTGTTTTGTTAATGTTCATTTTTATTCTTCTTCCCTATATTACATAATGCATGTATTTTATTCTTTCATATATTACAAATATGTACAAATATCCTGAGTGCAGTTTCCCTTCCCTCCCCTCCTCCAGTCTCCCCCCACCTCACCTCTCCCCCAGATCTTCTTTCCTCTGTCTCTCCTCAGACAAGAGCAGGTCTCCCAGGGACATCAGCCAAACACAGGATAACAAGTAACAATAAGACTAGACACAAAGCATCGCATCAAGACGGGACAAGGGAGCCCAGTAGGAGGAAAACGGTTCCACAAGCAGGCAAGAGTCAGAGGCAGCCCAGGTTCTCATTGTTAGGAATCCGATAAGAACTCCAGGGTATCCAACCATAACATTTGTGCAGAGGACCCTTACAGACTCTTGGATACCTGCGAGCCCCATGTGTCCCTGCCAGTTGTTTCTGTGGGCTGTGTTCTTGTGGTGTCCCCGACACCCCTGGTTCCTCCAATCCTTCCTCGTTCTCCTCCATTGGACTCCCTGAGTTGTGTCTAATGATTGGTTGTGGGACTCTGTATCTGTTCCATCAGGTGCTAGATGAAGTCTCTCTGACGACAGTTCTGCTCGGCTCTAGTCGCAAAACACTGTGCAGGCAGGACAAACTAAGTTTTGGGTCTTGTTCAACTCTGTTCATAGCAGCTTTGTTTATGATAGCCAGAAAGTGGAAACAACCCAGATGCCCCTCGATTGAAGAATGAATAAAGAAACTGTGCTCCGTTTACACAATGGCACATTACTCAGCTGTTAAAAACAATGGCATCATGAAATTTGCAGGCAAGCAGATGGAATGAGAAAAAAAATCATTCTGAGTGAGGTAACCCAGACCCAGAAAGACAAATATGGTATGTACTCACTTATAAATGGATGCTAGTTGTAAAGTACAAGATAATCATGCTATAGTTCACTGACTCAGAGAGGTCAACCAAACAACAAGGAGGACTAAAGCAGAAATGCAAAGATCTTCCTGGGAAAGGGAAATAGAATGAATTTTGCTGGTGTATAGCAGCAAGCTACTTGTTCATTCCCAGCTGCTCAGCCCCGAAATAATCACACAAAAACTGTATTAGTTAAATCATTGCTTGGCCCATTAGCTCTACCTTCTTATTGGCTAACTCCTACATCTTAATTTAACCCATCACCATTAATCTGTGCATCACCATGAGGTCGTGGCCTACCAGCAAAGTTTCAGTATGTCTATCTCCAGCAGCGGCAGCTCCATGATTCTCTCTAACTCCCCCTTCCTCCTCCCATGATATAGGTTAAGCCATTCATTAACCAATAAAAGCAACACATGGACAGAAGGACCTCCCACACCACTGGTGGATTGGGGGAGGGTGGATGTGGGAATAGAAGAGATCAGGTGGTGGGGTAGGGAGAGAGAATATATTGGGAGAAATGACTGGAACAGGGCGGGGGAACAATCTGGGGGTGAGGTAGAAACCTAGTAAAATGGAAACTCCATGGAATCTATGAGAGTAACACTAGCAAAGATGCCTAGTAACATGAGACATGGAGCCTGAACCAGATATCTGTAACCAGGCAAGGCCTCAAGTGGCAGGACAAAATCTTTGACCTACAGTTTGCTTAAAATTTTAGCTGCCACAAATTTTCATCTTCAGGATGCTGCAGGGTGTCATCGAAAGTGGGCCAAGAAGACAGATGTTGAGGGAAGGATTCAAAATGTTGATAGGGAAATTATCGTCACTCCAGTTTCCAGGGGAGACTGAGTTTAAAATCAGGGAATCAAAAAGGAAAATTATGATTATTATGTAAGCTCCCACACCTTATTTATTTATTTATTTATTTATTTATTTATTTATTTATCTATCTATTTATTTATTTATCTATTTATTTATTTATTTATTTGGAGACAGGGTTTCTCTGTGTAACAGTCTTAGCTGTCCTGGAACTAGGTCTGGAGACCATGTTGGCCTTGAACTCACAGAGATCTGCCTGCCTCTGCCTCCTGATTCTTCCTACATCTTACAGTGAGCCCTTCAAGCAATGCTCACAGGGTTAAAAAACAGGCACCATCGAGTTTTGCCCTGAAGGCTGTTGTCAACTGATCGATAAGACTTGCATATGAGGATGCTAGTTTCAAAGTTACAAAGCCGTCCTGGGATTTATATTACTGTGGGTCTATGAGTTTCTTTCCATTTCAGAGTGAAGGTACATTTCATTAGTTGTAAACACAGCATTTGACCTTTGGCCTCAAAGATGGCCAGATTTGTGCTCCCATTGGTTTAGGTGGCAATGAATACACCAACACAGCAAACTTAATAACTGAGTCTTTCTCGCAGGTTAGATGACTATGGTACACAGATGGCTTGAAGCAGCAGAAAAATGATAATGGAGGTTCCTGGGATTTCAGAGAACAGCCTGCCTTGAATTCTTCAGTGATCAGCTACTTGTTAAAACTTTTCAGGTCTTGACATCAAAAACTAAGCAACTAAGATGAACCAGGCATTCTCTAATCTCTGTATGGGTGTGGTGTGTGCTGCAGAAATGGAGTAACTTGCATGAACCAGGTGTGTCTACCTTGCTTCCTGTGTCAGCTGAGGTTTTAGGACACTCTTCAGTGACTGATTAACAAATAAAATTAATTTTACTTGTGTTAGAAATATACTTTATGTTATTCTGGCACCACCATCTGTGGGTGCACTTGATCACCAGTAAAAGGCAATTGAAGTAAGTAATAAAGTATAAAAATATCATGATATCTCATTTCTCTATTAGAGTAGAAACAGCGATGGTCTTTCCAGCCAGAGACACATGGGACTTTTCGGTCAGTGACTAATGAAGACTTGGGAAAAGATGGAGATAAAATACTTTCAATGGTCTTAGACTGTGTCACATGAATGTGACTGCATGAAGCCCACATGCGTGGAGAAGTGTTTTAAACATTCATCTTGGGGGCTGGAGAGATGGCTCAGTGGTTAAGAGCTCTGCCTGCTCTTCCAAAGGTCCTGAGTTCAATTCCCAGCAACCACATGGTGGCTCACAACCATCTGCAATGAGATTTGGTGCCCTCTTCTGGCCTGCAGGGATACATGCAGGCAGAGCACTGTATATATGATAAATAAATAAAAATTTAAAAAAATTCATCCTTACTTCTCATCCATGGCCAGTATATCTGAAGGGCTCAGAGTGGTGTGGCAGCCAAGTGTCATTGCTGTCTGGACTGAATGCAGCTGCTTCTCTTATTCTGAACTCAGTAAAGGGTTAAAGACTCTCAGGTCTGTGGAGGTCCAAAAGTGTGAGCCTATTTCCTCCTGCCTGAAGGTCAGAGAGTTTGTCAAAGTTGTTGGCAACAATGGCTACACACCCTGACCCAGAGTGGGGTGGCTTGGTGCTTTGGACAAGAAGATGGCCCATATAGGTAGATCCACTCCACCCTGACCAAAGGTCAGAGAATTCAAGCATACTTCTGTTTCTTCTTTTGAATTAAGAGATTTGACTTAGAGAGTGGTTGCCTTCAGGATACTTGGTCTAGGGTGGGTTCACTGTCTAAACAACAGAATGCTCTTCTCTAGAATTACTGACTTGATATTTCAAGAATTGAAGCAAGTGACTATTCTGGTTGTCCTTTGTATCATGCTAAAGCAGTCTTTGGTCTTCTTTCCCCCTTGGTATTGGGGTATAAAAGTGTATAGAAAATTAAACACGGGTGATTTCAGTATTCACTGGAACTCTCTCTCTCAGTACTATACTATGTTTCTGTTTTATTATTTTTTACTCGTGTCTTTGTTCTCTTTACTTATTTTTCTAACCCCCATACCCCTACCCTGGTAAGTGGTATAGTTGTTGAAGCTGGTCTGACACAGGTCAAGGGTAGAGGGCTGTATTTTGCCTCCATATAATATATACTGTTCCAACATGTGGAGATGTTCATCTGTACTTAGAGCAGAAGGCCCATGGAAAATAGTTATATTCTTAAGGGTAAATGATCTTCATTAATGAAGAAAACAGACTTGCTTTCACCAAGATTCACTCACCTTAGCTTCCATGTTGCCATAGTGACTTAAACTGAGCTCCTGTTATCTAAGATAACTGTCAGCTTCCTGATGGCTGAGTTTTTTTGATGGCTGACACTGTAGATTGAGGAGCTGGGGAGATGGTGCAGTCAGAAAGTTACTGCATAAGCCAGAGTACTTAACTTTGATCCCTAGCACCTGCATAAAAACTCAGGCAGGTGATACACTCTTGTAATCCCAGTGCCAAGGAGGCTGAAACTGACAGGTCCCACAGCTCATTGGTTAACCAGCCCAGCCTAATCCATAAGCCCCAGATTCCACTAAGGAGCCTTGACTCAGATAAAACAAAACAATAAACAGAAGAAAGGTCAAGTGCTTCTTAGGAACAACACCCAAATGTCCTGGACCTCCACATGCACATTCATATATATGCACACATACCTGTACACACACACACACACACACACACACACACACACACACACACACACACACACACGTAACTGTATGTAATCACTGGTAAGCCATTGTTTTACAACAGCTTTCTCTAAGATTAAGACCTTCAACATTGGGAGGAAGACTGTTAGGATGTAGGGTGTTAGAAAGGAGATGGAGCAACAGGACGTCCTAAGTGGAGAGAACTACTTCATCCTGCAGGGGCGCTCCTTAACATCAGGAAGTAAACAACTCAAATGCTCCAGGAAGTCTCTGAATCTGACCATATTAACTAGGCCCCTCCTTCCTAACATATAAAATCAGTAAGGACTGATGAGAGACACTCTCAGACAAGCTGAGCTGCCTAGAAGAGGCTGAGACCAGCTGAGAAGTCAGGAAGATATAGAGACCAGCAAAAATGGCCTAGAAGAAGCAGAGGCCAGCTGAACTGCCCAGAAGAGACTCAGAACAATTGGAATTCATAGAGGGGTGACTCCAACTTCTTGAGCACCCCCATGCTCCATGTGGGCTGTGCAGTGTGCTCTAGGCTTTTGACTTTTGTGAGCTGTTACCCATGAGGGGTAAGGTTCAGTGATGGCAGTTGTCTCTGAGTCATAATTGACTCTGCATAGGTAACTTCCACCCCATATTCCTGTGAGTAACCCCAATAAAGCTCATTAGGTTTACCCAGCTTGTCTTTTGGTGGTTTCCTTACTTTAGTCTCTCATCAGATCCCTCTCTGAGCCATTTGCTCACATCTCTTCAGGAATAGTGTTACATAACAGCTGCATGTATAACCAGCATAATAAAACATAAGTGAACTTTCTGTTTAGACTTTGGTTTCATCTTTGAAATGTTTCATTATTTATATGGAAATATTTCTAAAAGAAAAAAGAAAAAATGGCTCAAAACACTCCAATTTGAGCATTCTGGAGAAAGGATGTTTAATCTGCATCGATTTCTTCTTACTGGAAGATTCTTATTCTAAATATGACCTTGCCTTTCTTGCCTCCTGTACTTCCTGCCAGAACATTATCAGTGGATTCCCTGATGCTTTTCGTGTCATCATCGCATCTCACACCACATCTCACTTACAAAGATACAAGCTCCAGAGGCGATGCTCATAAATTCACTGTCCTTCTGAAGAAACCATTTCCCACAAGCAGCTGGCCTTACAAAATGGTTGAGTGCTCTGGAAAAGGTTCATTTATCGTACCATCTGGGAACAATGTCTTGCAAAGTTAGTATTCTGTCCTGCAGGAAATGGCAAATGTTCTGAACCATGAACAGCATAGTACTATTTCTTCTGCAGACAGACAACAGGAGTCTGAATCAATGATCAGCATGGAGGATTTCTCACTAGTGACCCAACAACCCATTATGGCATGTTTTGCTTTATGTTTTTGAGGTTCGTCTTTTTAAATTCCACCAAATGAAATAATAATCCCATGTAATTGTAAGGAAAAGCTCCAGTGTACAGTTGGAGGATTTCATCTCTCTGGATGAACATATAAAAACATATTTATGTTTGTTAAGGTTGTTGATTCTTACCACCAATAGACATGGGGTTGCTGCTATACAGTAAGTTAGGAGGACTGTGGGTATGGCATGATTACTCTCTGTGGATATTCCCTTTACTCTGTCATGTCTGGTTCTAAAGCTAAGGAAGGCTCTAAAAAAGTTAGATTCCCTAATCAACTAAAATTTATTGTCAAATTTAGGATATGTGTGAAGTAGAAAAGAATCATGTGAATCAAATCTGTGACTAACCATGGGAATGATACCTGGTATATAGGTTTGTATCCATGCAAACATATACCTAATATTAATATACATATATGCACAGACATAAGTTTATATATAGGCTATGTTTGTGCATAGTCTGCACAAATGTATCTTCAAAGCTGTATCCTTGAATGCTGTATGTAGTATTTATTAGGATGGTCATTTACATTATAGCTTTGTTAGTAGAAGGTGCCATATTGAATAAGTATCATGACTGAAACAGAAGATGACTATGTAGGAGGGAGGCCATTTGGTGGTTCCTGGGTGCTCAGCCCTGAAGTAATCACACAGAAACCATATTATTTAAATGACTGCTTGGCCCATTAGCTCTAGCTTCTTTTCTCCCCAAGGTCTGATTATTTATTTGTTACCCTTAAAGACTTATTTTTGACTGGACTCAGACTTAAAAGGAGAAGCTCTCAGCGAGGACAGCCTTCGCTTCTTGGCAATCTGTTTCTGGTGCTTTTCTTTGGCTTCCTTCATTATCTTTGCCAAAAGCTTAGCATATTCTTCAGCCTCCTCCTTGTTTTTCTTTGTTTGTTGCCTCTCCAGAGCAACACGCCAGCATTTGTGTTGCAGGACACGTGGAGTCACAAGACACTGAATCTTGGGTGCCTTGGTTCTGGGCTTCTTACCTTCTTTGTTTAAAGGCTTTCTGACAATGTACTGGCAGATATCATCTTCTTTAGAGAGATTAAAAAGCTTTTGGATTCTGCAAGCTCATTTAGGTCTCAACCCATGAGGCACAGTAGTATCTGTCTGTCCAGGAATATCCTTCTCTCCTTTTTTTAAACAATAACCAAGTTGAGAACACTCAGGTCGGCATCCACAATGCATCCTCAAACACACCTGCATTTCCTCTCTCCAGTTCCTCTTGGTCTATAACAAGAATGCCCCTTACTCAACAGCAGGTGCACTCTGCCATGGGTCAGGACACCTTGTTTCATGGGAAAGCCTTGTTTGTCATTGCTGCCACTGATTCAGACCACGTAACCCTTCCACTCTTCAGCCAGAGCCTCAGCAGTTACTTCTGTGGTCATGCGCTTCTCATGGAATTTCTAAAGCTTGCATTCCTCATCCACTTCAATGAGTTTCTGACAGCCAGTGACAGGGAAGGAAATATTCAGCTTCATCTTCGCACAGCTGACTGCCTAGGAGGTGCCACAAAAGAGAGAACTAACTTCTGCCTTAGCTCGAGCTTCTTATTGGCTAACTCTTACATATTAATTTAACCCATCTCCATTAATCTGTGTATTGCCACGTGGCAGTGGCTTACCGGCAAAGTTTCAGCATGTCTGACTCTGGCAGTGGCTCCATGACTTCTCTCTGACTCCACCTCCTTTTCCCCAGCATTCAGCTTAGTTTTCTTCACCTAACTCTGTTCCCCTATAGCTCTGCCATAGGCCCAAAGCAGTTCCTTTATTTATCAATGGTATTTAAGTATACAGAGGGAAATCCCACATCATGACTAGATATCGTTCTCAAATTCTTAATATGGAATTAAACATACCCATTAGTGAGAAGGTAATGTTTGTTGGAGGATGAGAGTGATTGATTCATAGATGGTTGTGTTTTGTTATGGAGTTATGTTTGAGATCTGAACTATGAGGACAAGAGTGATCTTACTATTGTACATCAATAGACAGAAATGAATATCTGTTGGCTTTTTATAGGGAGGGAGGTGATCATTATATTCTCTAAATATTCCAAGAAATCGTAAGTTCTTCCTTGGGTTTCCCTGCAGAGGCAATGGTGTTCATTCACAGGAATGATAGTGAAAGCAGAATTCATTTTCCAGGAATGAAGTGTTGGACATGTTCAGGACTAGGAGGGGATGTGTAAGGACCTCCTCAACTGCACTTGTGATTCAGGCTGGGCATCCAGTGTTCAGTAGCCATGCCCTTTTATACTCTTTGCCCAGCCCTGTGGTGTGGTCTACCTGGGATTCTAACAACTGAGATACCTTTGGACTTCACAGCATAATTCTGAGTAAATTTTATTTTATTTTCTGCTTTAAAAATATCAGAATCAATATATGATAGTGGTCCTCAGACTTTGTTGACCATAATGAGTCTTTATTTGAAAGGGTTTTTTTAAACATTAAAGAATGAGATCACACAAAGAAATTAAGGTCCATGAAGCTATGTTACCTGCATAAAATAAAACAAAAGAACACACATATAAACAAAAATTGGGGGAGTTGAAGAGATGACTAAAATACTGGGTGCTTTTCCAGAGGACTCAGGGTCAGTCCTAGTACCCACATGTCTAACCACAGCTCCAGAGGATCAGATGTCCTTTCTGGTCTCCAAGGACACCAGGTACAGAAGTGGTACATAGTCATCCATGCAGGCAAAACAAACACACATACACAAAAAAGAATATAAATAATGTAAAGATATAACTGTAGCTAATCATATTAACCAAATAAGACCAGTTTCCAGAAGAATATCATATATTTTCTCTCATATGTGGCTCCTAGATTTTGTATAGAGGCATAGAATTCTGTGGGTATATCCTGTATGGTATGAAAGTAGACATTAAATTCGTTAGAGGAACAAAGAGGACTAATGGCAGGGGAGGGGCAAGAATGAGGGAGCAGGGACACGAGAGGAATGTTCTTAGGGTACAGTGCATGCTTGTGTGGGAAAGACATTGTGTACTGCAGTACCAGGTTCAATGAACTTGCACAGTGAAAAAAACAATTTTAATTTTTAAAAGGATGTATTTGCATTGTTTTCTAATAGACACTTTTACTTTCTGCTGCATTATACAAGTATACTTGGTGTGATTTTTAAAACTCAAGCTCCATTTAAATTTAAAACACATTTTTCAAAGGTGGTGGGGATTATATGGTTTATAGTAGCTTGGTTGTGTGATATACAAAGAATGAAAATTTTGAAGTCAGTTATATTTGGGAAAATACAAATCCACTTGTATTTTTACAAGTATATCTCTTTACAAGTATCTTCTCTTTCATCCATTTTACTGGCTTCTGGAAGTCTTAGATTCCTCACTAAAAACAAACAATGAAGAGTATAAAGTATTATTCAATTTAGTGAATATCAAAACTACATTGTTTCAGTAGGTAGCCTGATGTACAGAGAAAGAAGCCACTCATTTCTTAAAATTTTGGTCAGTGTTTCTTTAATTGCTGTTTAAAAAGAAATGGTAACTCTTCCTGCCATCCACTTTAAGGTCCTTTGCTTTCTTTTTAAACTGAAATTCTTACTAATTTTTTGTCATTGCAGGGAAGGAAGTTGTCAGCATCAACCTTGGCATTAATGGCCGTCAACTTAGTGAAGATCCCTAAGCAGCTGATACCATCATGGTTTATATCGGGCCCACTGTTGCTACCAGACCCAATGCACGATCTAAATCATTCTCCATGTGCAGGTTAGGTCTCCCACTTTCGACTTTTATAGGCTTAAATCAGCATTAAACCTATGACAGGAGAAGAGAGCAAGCTTTGTTTCAGCTGGAAGGTAAAACACCCATGAGAATACACTTACACACCTGCTCTCTGCATCCGGACAACCAGCACCCTTTCAGCTGGAAGGTAAAACACCCATGAGAATACACTTACACACCTGCTCTCTGCATCCGGACAACCAGCACCCTTTCAGCTGGAAGGTAAAACACCCACGAAAATACACTTACACACCTGCTCTCTGCATCCGGACAACCAGCACCCTTTATAAGCTCTTTGAACACTCGAGGCAGAGCTGCAAAGTCAAAGTTAGGAATGAAGACATTATTGTCTTCCCACACTGACTGGTAGGAGACCAGCAGAAATATGAAACCAACATAGGTACACACACACACACACACAGACGCACGCACGCAGGTCTTACAACTCAACACTGAATCAATGCTCCCTCTTTGTTAAATAGTTTGAGTTTGACACACAACAAAAAGAAAACCCAAAGTTATGTTGGTCCCATGAGGACATGGCCCTGGGAGAGCAGATGAATCCATATGTGGCAGGGCTATAAAGGTTTTGATTCATTTCAACAGGAAGAAAAATATTTTACTATTGCCTTGCATTTCCAGGATTTTACTTTGTTTTCTTTGGTTTTTAATGAGCTTATCAGTTTTCGTGACTTTTTGTCTTGATGCAAGGTGGTATGCAAAGTTTTCAACCAATGTGCTAGAAAACAGAACCCCCAAATGTGGGCACCTCCACTTAGATGCTCATTCATTAGCTCTAATAGGTTTAGTCATTTTTAAATTTAAAGGGGGGAAAAGAAAAATAATAGTAAATATTAAAAAAGAGAGAAAATTACTGATTGGTAAGGGTAGGCACATGTATTTGACAGATCATTGCCTGGTTAAATGTCAAAGCATATTGTAGTTGATGACGGTACTGCCTAGTTTTACGTCAACTTGATAGAAGTTAGAGTCACCTAAGGGGAGGGAACCTCAATGGAGCAAAGTCCTTCCTAAGACTTAGCTGTAGGGAAGCCTGGGATGCATTTTCTTATTTAGCAATTGATAAGTTAAAGTCTAGCCCATTGTGGTGGTGCCACCCCTAGGCTGGTGGTTCTGAGTTCTATAAAAAAGCAGGCTGAGCAAGCCATAAAGAGCAAGCCAGTAAGCAGCACTCCTCCAGGGCCTCTGCTTCAGCTCCTGCCTCCAGGTACCTGCCCTGCTTGAGTTCCTATCTTGGCATCCATAACTGGGCTGTGAAATGTGGAATAAATAAACCCTTTCCTCCCATTACCTTTTGTCATGGTCTTTCATCTATCTCTAAGACAATGATTATTAATTATTATCTTATTTTACAGATGAGGATCTGACCCTGAAATTGAGAATTTGTTCCTTTTGTATAACTATATTGCTAACGATGAGGAGAATCATAGATTGAACCACACAGATATACAATTTAAAAAAAATAGATATTTATACTAAATGGCCATGTTTTCATTAATTTTTCAAAATTAAGATGGGAAACTATATTTCCATAGGAAATCAATTTTTCCTTTTATTATAAATAGGTTATCTTCCCACAAAATATATCCTAATTATGTTTTTCCCTCCCTCTACCCCTTCTAGTTCCTCTTACACGCCCTCCCATTTGGATCCACTCCCTTTTGACTGAAAATTCAGCTTAGCCATGACTTATTGACTTCAGTACTGGAATATCGCTCTAGGCTGTGTCTGGATGTGTCAATCATGTTATGAAAGACAGCTATTGGCTTCCCCATCAGGCCTGGTTTGGAGGCCTGTGTAGTAGCTTCCCCATCTTAACAAGTTTTAGGTGTTAATATATACATGCCAAGGGAAGGAAGGAAGAAATGGAAAGGCCTCTTTCCTCCTCTGTCTATGCTTAAGAGAGATTATAACCATTGAACTGACATTGTCTCTGTTCATAACAAGAATTTAGGCTAACTAGTGATGACTTTCTGGACATGGACTTGAATGGATGGAGGTGTGGCTTCTCTGATCACCTGTGCTATGTTCTAGCCGCGTGAGATATTGCTACCATGCTGACCACACATTGATGACCACACTGATACTTTCTACAGACTCTCTATAGTCAGAAACATAAAACAGATTTCATAAAGACATAAGTATATTTTTTCCAATGTGTAAACTTTAGAATTCTTTTAAAAGGAACATTTGAAATGATATTATATGCTTACTTTCAAGGAGGCCCTAAAAAAATCCTTTTGTCTTATTCCATTAATCTGCCAAGTAAATGATAAATAAAATTAAGGCAGCAGAGAAGAGATCAAAATAGTGTTTTCATTACCAATAAAATGTTCCACGATGAGACCTAATGTGGGGGCTGTGTTGCAAGAGGCGCGCGGGCCTGCTTTTGGTCCCGGTGGCTCCCACCGCCTGGTGCCTGGCTAGCTTATACCAGAAATAATTACACGGAAACTGTATTCATTTAAATACTGCCTGGCCCATTAGCTCTAGCCTCTTATTGGCTAACTCTCACATATTTGTTTAACCCATTCCTAATAATCTGTGTGTCACCATGAGTCGTGGCTTACCGGGAAAGATTCGGCGTGTCTGACCTGGGTGCTTCATGGCAGGCGGCTCTCTCTGACCCTGTCCCCTTCCCAGTATTCTGTTCTCTTTTTCCTGTCGATCTAAGTCCTGCCCTATCAAAAGGCCGAGGCAGTTTCTTTATTAACCAATAAAAGCAACCCAAATACAGAAGGACCCTCCCGCACCAGGGCTGCATAGTTCAGCCAACTTTCCGTCACTCCTGAAGGCACGTTGGATGACACAGCACTGACGCTCTGACTTCCACCTCTTTGGAAGTTTGCTGGAAAAGTCTTAGGATCCATTAACTGCATCCAGTTAAGCAGTGATCACCCAGGGTCCTCATCAAGCATCCAAGTCACAACTTTGAAGAATAAGGACAGGGTGAGAGGTCTCGAGATCCCTTTGTTGAGCAGGAGCTTTGAATTTTGGTTAAACCTAACTTTTATTTTCATGGGCTTTTCATATAGCCTAAGACGATGGTTATCAACCTGCCTAATGCTGTGACCCTTTAATAAGGTTTTTCATGTTTTGGTGACCCCCCCCAACCCTAAAATTATTTCCATTGCTACTTCATAACTGTCATTTTGATACTGTTATGAATTGTAATGTAAATATGTGACATGCAACCCCTGTGAAAGGGTCGCTTGACCCAGAAAAGGGGTCACGACAGACAGGTTGAAAGCCACTGTCCTAAGCTACCCTTAACAGTTTGTGAGCACCTCAGAAAGAACACACTGGAATAGTGCCTTCAGATTTTGGCTAAGGCAAAATATGTTCTCTGAGCAAGCTTCTCAGTGGTGCAATGTGCTGGGTACAACATCTTTGAAGTGCTTTACATTACATGCAATATTGGCTATGATCGTCTATTGTGCTTTAGACCCTCAGAATGGTTCCCCTCAGCTGCACTTGCTTTCCATGGTCTATCTTCTTAGGTTCCTCTATCTCCTGGACACTTCCTGCTCCTGGCCTTCGCCCCACTCTTTGCTTCTATGGTCAGTTATGTTAGCGTCCACAAATGAGTTAGAACAAGGGGTATTTGTCATCTGCGAGTGGATAATTTCACATACGTGAGGAGAGTTTTAAGTCCCCAGGAAACAAAAGTGATGATATTTAAGAAGAAAAATACTAGTTAGATTGATTATTAAACATTATTTTTATTTAATGATTACCAGACTCAATAAACAAGTACAAATATTATATGTCAACTAAAAAGTTAAAAAAAAAAACAAGCAAAAAAAAATCCCAGAACTTTCAAAAATCGTTGCTAAATTAGTCTGTGGAACTCCCAGAATTAAACAATAAAACAAAATGGATATTGTGTAAGGTACTAGAACACCAAACACCAAAGGATGCTTATCCTAAGATTCTACGTTGGTGACTGGAAGGGAAAGAGGACACATAAGAACTTTGGCCCTCTAGGGCTAGTGCTCTATCTGGAGACCTTGACATAGAGTTGGGCCCCAAGGTGCAACGCAGTTCGCATCAGAAATAAAACAACTGTCCAGAAGACAGGGTGAGGAAAATCACACTATTAGGTGTAAAAGCTGCCAAGAGAATAATAAAATCTCTCAGAATTCACAGCCAGAAGGCAGCCTTCAAATGGGTTTATGACCTGCATTAATTAATACCACCTGTGTGGTCTAAGTGCTCAGGTTTGAAATTCACTTCAGAGTCATTTTGGTTTGGGTGAGAGCCAATTTCCAGAAGCAAAAGTAAATGCTATGCAGAGGAACAGACTCTCTAAGGTTTAAACAGTTCCAAGAAGTGACTCGTTTACACCTCAAATCACAAAACATACAAGGAAGTGTCTGTGAGAGCCGAACAATGGAAATGGGGCGGGGGAGGGGGCTGATGACTCAACGTGTGAGCACTGGACCTGAGTTCAGATTCCTAGCTCCCATAATGAAATGGGTGTAGAGATTGGCGTCTGTAACTTCAGCACTGGAGACAGACACAGGAAGATCCCCAGGGCTCCTTGACCAGTCAGTCTTGCTTAAAAGGCAAGCCCCAGGGTCAGTGACTGATGATGTCTTAGAAATATCAGGGGAGGACCATAGAGGAAGCTAGTGCAAGGCACCCTCTGGCCTCTACGTGGGCATTCATGGTGTTTTAGTTAGGGTTTCTATCACTATGAAGAGAAGCCATGACCATGCGCACTCTTATAAGGAAAACACTTACAGCTTCTGATGTTCAGTCCATTGTCATGGTGGAGAGAGGACGGCAACAAATTCTTTCTGTTTGTTCCTGGTTCACTGATTTCTGTACTGATTTTAATTATTTCTTTTAGTCTACAGAATTGGGGTTTGACTTCTACTTAATTTTCCAAGGCCCTAAGATGCACCATTAAGTCATTTATTTAAGATATCTCTGATTTTATTGTAAACACTTGTAGCATAAATTTTCTTCTCTTTCTTTTCTTTTTTTTTTTCTTTTCCTTTTGGTTTTTCGAGACAGTGTTTCTCTGTAGCTTTGGAGCCTGTCCTGGAACTTGCTCTTGTAGACGAGGCTGGCCTTGAACTCACAGAGATCCTCCTGCCTCTGTTTCCCGAGTACTGGGATTAAAGGCGTGCGCCACCACCACTCTTCTCATAACTGTTCTCACTGCACCCCATAGCCTGGGTTTTCATTTTCATTCTATTCTAGTGATTTTTATATTTTCATGTTGATTTCTTCAGAAATCCAGTCACAATTCAACAGATAATGTTCAACCTCTACGAATTTGTGCATGTTACATAGTTTCATTTGCTGTTGGTTTCTGGTTTTATTTTATTTCTGTCATATATAATACAAACTGTCATTTTATTTCCCTATGCGTCCTGTGACTTGTTTTATGTCGTGCTAGATGCTCTATTATAGACAAAGTGGGAGGTTGAGAAAAAGATGTCATGCTTTGATATAATATTCTACATGTATCTGTTAGGCCCATATGATTTATGATGTAATTTAATTTGAATGTTTCTCTGATTATTTTTGTCTGGATGACCCATCTGTTAGTAAGCATGGGGTGTTTAAAACCACCCACTGTTGTTGCTTTGGGATTAATCTGTGTCTTTATAATATAGTAGTACTTCTTTTATAAACTTGCTTTCACTTGTGTTTGATACACATGTGCTCAAAATTGTAATAGCCTCTTTATAGGTTGTTTCCTTAACCAGTATAAAATGACCTTTAAAAAAAATCTCTTTTAATTTTGCTCTAAAATTGAATTTGTTTGTGATACCTGCTTATCTATTTCCATTTGTTGGAATGCCCATCCCACCTTTCCATTCAAAGGTTCATTTGCCTTTGATGGTGAAGGGTGTCAGCTGGGCACTTGTTTTAAAATCCAATCTGCTACTTCCCATCTTTTGATTGGAGATCCAAACCTCTAATAATCAGAGGTGACATCAAAAGGTGTGTGTTATTTCTGGTTATTTTGCAGATTTTGTGGGTTTTTCTTATTCCTTATTTAACTGATATACTAATGTGATTTACTCTTGTCTGCAGCCTCACGGAAGTTTTTAAATTCAACTTCAATCTGAAGTATTATTCAAATACCTTCTGTAGGATTAATGAATTGTTTTAGCCTGTTTTTAATCATGGGAAGCTTTTCTGACTCCTTCAATCATGACTGATTTGCTGGGTATAGTTGATTAGCTTTGTAATTGTCTTTCAGATCTTAAAATACACTATATGAACTTTTTAAGAGCTTCCTTTTTAGAAATCTGATGTTTCTCTGGTGGATTTCCCTTTAAGTGTGATTATACATTTTAATATCACTTATTTTCTCAATATACTTATATTTTGATAATGATTGGTTGTGGAGAAAGAAGCTCCTTTCTGGTCTTGCCTGGTGTTCTGCCACCTGTGCCTGAATGGGTTTTTATCTGTATCCAAAAAAGAATATATTGCATGATATTTGATCATGCTGTGAACCTCAAGATTTTGTTATTTACTGAAAAACCTTTTCTTGTTGTGGTTTGGCTTAGCCCTAGAACACATCTTTAATTCAAGAACCTTCTACTTATTGTAAACAAGATTAAATAAAGTCAACCATAGGTTAATAGGTGGAGTAAGCAATCAGTTGACAGGAAAAAAACATAGCAAGTAAGAGGGAGTCAGGAGGATGGAGAGAGAGAGAGACATACAGGAAGTAGAAGGGAGGGATATTCTGAAGGCATCTTGTTCTGAGATGGAATAAGAGAAGGGTGACTTCTGGGATGTTGGTGAAGGAGAGGCTTCCTCTGCCTCTCTAAGCTAGCAGGACTTCACCCCAGCATTTTAGTTGTGAGTCTTTATTTGTAAAATTGAACAATTGAGATTTTGTTAAAAAAACAACATTTTGTGCCCAACATGGGGCTATTTAGCATTCCTTGTGCAAAAATTTTCCACTGATACCTTTTAACAGTTTGAACATTATTATAAGTAGGCACCGTGAAGGCAAATTTTTCTTTATCTTGTTCTTGTATCGATATAGTAAAAACTCAGTCTTTTAAATCAGTCAGTATAATAGATCATCCCTTAGGTAATAAAGAAGGCAAGGGAATTCCAGACTATAAGGAGCCCATTTGCTGAATCACCTTATTCATGGCTTCTTAAATCTATTAACAGTCTCCATTTCCCAGATTTCTTTTTAATGACAAATAAAGGAGAATTGGTTGATTCTTTAACACATTAAGCATTTAGTTGCTCCTGTACCAGCTGTCTTAGTGTCTGTAATTTTTCTGAGGTCAAAGGTCATTGTTCTACTCACACAGATTTGTCAGCTAACCATTTTAAAGGTAGTGTGGTTGATACCTTTGAAAGACCAACAGCTGTTATGTCCTGCTTATGTATAACCTGAATGCTTTGTGACTGTTCTTGATACTGTCTTTTATTATTTTTCTAAGAGGCATACTTTATTTTATGGTTCATTTCTGAGATTGGAAGGATATTAATCTATGTTTTCCATTGCTGCAACAAATCACATCCCCATAAATTCATGGCTATATTAGCTACACATGACTTTAATTTTCCTCTTTGTTCTTTTGGTCCTATACACTTGACCCACCTTGTACTTTGTTTTACCTGAATAAAGGTCCAATCCTTAGAAGTTGAAAATTTGCCTCCTGAAGAGGCCAATAATCTGGATGCCAAGATTTTGGTGTACTTATTGTTATATTTGCTCCAGTGTCTACTAAATCTGCAATTTCAACGCCATTTATTTGTATTTTTAGCTTTGGTTTATGATCATCTATAGCAAATTGCCAAAATGCTTGTTTTCTGGTCTCTCCTGAATTTTTGCTTCATTTACTAAAGCTGTTCTGTCTTTAATTACATTCAGAGCAGTGCTATTTTTAACAATAGGTATTAAATCCTTTAATTGCTCTGTGAAGGAGTTTCTCCTATGCTGACAGGGAATGATTGAATCAAATTTGATATTGGGGCCTTTCCCAAGTACCAAAGGATTACCTTGACTGTCCCTTGTTAATCAGAATTTATTAGTCCCATGCTGGCCTTCCCACACTTTCTGCATACTCCAGAAGGCTAGGGCCTTTTGTTTGGATTATCTCTAGGAAAAAAAAAAACATTCTTTCTAGGAATGCCTTACCTACAATCCCCTTTCAAATGGCCTAGTTTAGCACAGTTAATACATCTGTGTATTAATATTTTTATTTTTTTAACTTTTAGAAATTACTTCTCCTATCAGAGTAGCATCATAAATATGGGATCCAATATCAGCGATATTTCTAATCCATTCATCTATTGATGCTGCTCTTACCTTAAAAGGCCAAATCATCCCTTTATGTTCTGAATTACTATTTTCAAAACCCAAAGATTCAATTAATATTTGTCTGACTTCTAAATTTGATACTATTCTATTTACAGCTAAAGTCAATCTCTGCAAAAAAATCAATGAAGACTTCTTTTGGGCCTTGTATAATTTTAGTAAATGACTCAGACCTCTTTCCTGATTCTTCAACTTTGTCCCAAGCATTTAAAGCTGCTAAATGACATAGCACCAAGGTGTGATCATCAAATTCAAGCTGCCTTTGTAACTCAGTATATTGGCTTCTCCTAGAAACTGACCTTGGGAAGAATTACTGCCTCTAGCCCTATTTCTTTGTTCTCTGGCCCCAGCTTCCTCTTTCCACCATGTTTGCCCTTGTAACTGAGGACCCACTTCCAATGTTGCTGTTGCCAAATCTTTCCAGTCTTAAGGGATAATTCTCTTCTGAGTTGTCCATGAATTTAACATCTGCTTAACATAAGGTGACACATAACATATGAAACAACCACTTCCTTAAATCTCCTCAAATCTAACATTTCTATATGATTCCACTTAACCTCTGCATAACCGTGGGGGTGCCTATTGTCTGCTGGTTGTTCTTGTATGGTAATTGCATGAATTAAGGTTGGTTTTCTAACACCCTTGGACCACCACTCTTCAGTTTCATCATGTAGTGGCATGGTAAGTTCTTGTCTAAATTCCTCTGTCTTTGTCTGAATATTTTTGTTATTTTCATCTATAAGTCTTTCTAGGGTTTGTATTTTATCAGTCCATTTTTCATATTTGACACAAAAATCACTACATCTATCAAGGATAAAATAGGAATTACCAGACTGATAGTAATTATAATCAGTATTATGCCAATCTAAGTTAAGTCATATAGCTTTCCATTTTCCATTTGTTTTCAAGCTATCTAAAGTAGCATTATACATGGTTCTAATGTCCTGTTTTTATGATATTTCCCATCTTGATGTGGGAAAGATTTTTCCTTTTAACTTTTCAGGTGTCTTACCAAATCTTATGGCTTCTCAGTTTATCCTCAGTTGACATGATTGCTCTGTCCCTGTGGTTGTGACACATGTTGGAATGCCAAATGTTGTTTTTAGCAAAATCTCAATCATTTTATTTTATCAATAAAGGTTTCTGGGACATCCATCAAGGAGGAAGATCAGCTGAGTGCTTTCTCTGCCTCTCTGAGCTAGCAGGCTTTCACCCCAGCATCTAGCTCCGGTAAAGTCAAAAGGTTGAGATTTTGCTATATACAACAGTTAAGTATTTTCTTGGCTAGAGGACACTAGGTTCAGCACTCTTTGAACTCCTGGTTACAGCCTTGACTCTAGTCCCAGTTGCTGGTCACACCCTTGGACCCCTTCAAGGGTCTGCTGTGAATGTTGGTCTTGTCCCAGGGTTGTTCTTAGCAATGATGGATGTGCTGCATGGGACCTGCATCTATGTTGCCCTGTGGATTCTGTCTCTGATCAGAGTTATACCCCATTGAATACTGTGCAATTTTGATTCTAAGTTCCTTCCCCACAATCTACAGCCGCCTTACTGGCCAGGTTTCGGCATATAGTTCCAGGACACCTGCTCTGAGTTTTTCAAGAGTTTGGTCCATAGAGTGTCAGAGGCCACCGAGCTGCTAATGCAGGAGGGGAGTTTCTAAAATGCCATCTTGCTGTCATTCTGCACAGAGTTTTTATAGTATCTCCCTCTGCTCTTCTTTCCATGAGCTACTTTTATCTTCCTCTTTCCCTCTCCTTAAAATGTCTGCTACTGAGAATATAGGAGCTGGTTTTCCAAGGCTATCTCAAACATGGCTCTAGCTACTCCCTCTCACTGGGAGTGGGGGGACCCCTCCCTAACTCTGTCAGTATCTCCAGGACAGACTATCTTTCGTGTTGTATCTAGAGTTTACTTTTCATTTTGATAGAGGATGACAGACTATCTTTCTTTTTTTTTCCATACATTGTTTTGTTTTATTTTTTCCATTCAAAAACATAATTAAAGAAATAAAATTTTTACCTTTCTTCCCCTTCTCCCAGTCCCCTCCCACTACCTCCCCACCCCTCCTCCCTCCTCCTTCTTCTTTGAAAGAGGGCATGGTGCCCTGCCCTGTTGGAAGTCCAAGGCCCACCCCCATCCCTCCCGGCCTAGGAAGGAGTGCATTCAAAAAGACTCGGTTCTCAAAAAGATAATACATGCAGAAGAGATAGGTCCTGGTGTCATTGTTGATGGGTTCTCCATCTGCCAACTTTCGCCGCCACATTCAGAGAGTCT